>WBMY01012405.1:282691-375119 GCA_013397315.1 Donacobius atricapilla
TGCCGCCGCGGGCCTTGGCGCTGGCCCGGAGCCGCCTGCGCTCCGACCCGCCCGCACGTCTCGGGGTGTCGGCGGAAGAGAGAGGCCCTGCGCACGGCTACCAGCCCTGCATTGGGACGGATGAAAGCGTGAACAAAAGTTCTGCTGTACAGGTTGATTCTTCGAGGCTTTCTGCGGTCGGAGTTGGTGTTTTACGTCAGAATCACAGAATCACTGAGTTTGGAAAAGTCCTCTGAGATCACGGACTCCAACCTCTGACCGAACACCGCTTTGTCAGTTAGACCATGGCACTAAGTGCCACGTCCCGTCTTCTTTTACACACCACCAGCGATGGTGACTCCACCACCTCCCCGAGCAGCCTGTTCCAATGCTTGGCAGCTTTTTCTGTGAAGAAATTCCGCCAAATGTCCAGCCTAAACCTCCCCCGGTGCGTCTTATGACTGTATCCTTTAATCCTGTCACTGGTTGCCTGGGAGAGGAGGCCTATCCCCACCTGGCTACGGCCTCCTTTCAGGTAGCTGTAGAGAGTGATAAAGTCTTCCGTGAACCTCCTCTTTTCCAGGCTAAACATCCCCAGCTCCCTCAGCCACTCCTGATAACACTTGTGCTCCAGACCCATCACCAGCTTCATTTCACTTCTGTGGCCTTGCTCCACCAACCGCAATGTCCCTCCTGAACTGAGTGGCCCATAACTGGACACAGCAGCTGAGGTGTGGCTTCACCAGTGCTGAGTACAAAGGGACAATCCTTTTCCTGTTCCTGCTTGCTACACTATTTCTGATCTGGGCCAGGATACCACTGGTCTTGGCCACCTGGGCAAACTGTTGACTCATGTGTTGCTGGCTCATGTTCAACTAGCACCCCCAGATCATCTTCCACTGATGAAAGGAAAAGGACCCTCAGGTCCTTTCCCCCTTTCCTCCTTGGTGTTGTCCACACAATCAGATTTGTTACCTGGTGTGTAACTGGACAATAATGGCATACTCAAGAGAGGGACAATGATTATTTATTTCAGAATTGCACAAGCCTGGGTGCTCGGTGGTATTCCACTAATGAAGTACGCCCCTCCAGACTTTCTTTGCCCTTATTGCTACATAGAAGCTTGGAGTTAGTTACTTTCTGAGGGGAGCCCCTCTATTATGATTGGTCAGTAATTTCCATACCAGTTATGTAACCCCATTCTGTCCAATGCTCCAAGGAGGGGTCTTCACCCGGGAAAGGGTATTTTGACCTATAGGCACACATTTTAATATTATGAGAATAGTTCAGGTATAGGTTACATGACCTTGAGTACTTGCCAAGTTAGCAATGTATACATAAATGTACATCTTGATTTGCTACGTTCTTAAAGCCTGGTAGAGCTTGGATGTCCATGACTAAGAGATGCTAGCTGCTGCCTGTTCCTCTGATTAGGTCTCCTTTCCTGATAGCTTGCACCAAAGACTTATCCTGACTTAAAATAATCCTGACATAGTCCATGTTTTACAACATTGGCATGTGACAGGAAGGATGAAGGAAGGTAGTGCCAAGGACACGGGTTGTTGTAGCATTTTGGAGGAAGCATTAAATGAGGAGTGCTGGCTACAAAGGGTTCAGCTAATTGCTCTTGCAGCTCTGTAGGCTGTCTTTAGTTTGCAGAATATTAATCAAGAATTTGATTCAAAACCATTTGAACAATTCTCTGTGAAAAAGTAATAAGCACACTGAAAATACCACAACCTTCAGTCTGCCAAGATAGGGCTTGCTGAATCAGTGCAAAAGAGGAAATAATTTTGAATTCTGAAGGGCTGTCCCTGGAGAGCTGTATTGATTTTTTCCTCCTGAATTAAAAGTCTGGGTTTGCTTAATTTTTCAAGTTTTAACGCCTACATGTCATCATGAACTGAACTGCAGGACAGAATGCATTTAAGGAGTGTTTCTCCATAACTGACTTAGATATCTGATTGTGGAAATGGTTATGTAGTGATTTAACTAAGAGTACCTCTATAGAGCAAAAACTAAATGAGGAAATGAAGTCAGAAAAATTAAGTCCTGTGCACTTTTGCTCTTTATCCATTGTTAGAATTGAAGTGCTTTTCCTTTGTTTTCCTGGTGAGGCCACACAATGTTATCTTGTGCATTGGCAAGAATAGTTCAGAGAGCAAGGGAACAGTAATGAATGGGATGGTGCTGACAGGTTCCTTGTAGTTTTGTGTTTGCATGTAGAGGAAGAAAAGCGCAGAAAGTGTGTATTCTCTCTACTGTAGGTGTCTTGGAGCAATGGGTTTGTTACAAAACAGTCTCAGAAAGTTTAGAAACTGTAGTCACCACATCTGTTTCCAGGCATTAGTTGTATCAGTCCCATGTGTGGTTATCTGGTAACATAGGCTAAAATACAGGAAGGACATGATCTGTCACTTTAGGGTTTCTGCTTAGAGATGAGATGGGCCTGTCTCCTAGACCTGTGAGTCTGTGATACCACAGTTCTTGACTTCATTGTCCATACAGACCTTAGAAGGGAAGGGTGAATGGAATCCTTGGCAAACGTAGGTTTGAGTTTGCACCTCAGCCAAGATCATCCATTCTGCCAGCCTGTTTGTTCACACTCTTCAGTGAACCAATTTGCTTTCTAAGGAAGCTGGTTGGGACTTGACCTAGGCTTGAGATCTGCCCCTCAGAGACAGCAGGAATTCAACCAAGCCTGAGTAGCTGCAGCAGAATTGTTTGTATTCTTGCAGAAGAAGAGCAAGCAGTACAGACCAGAATGCCGCGTCCTCCTCCACAAGCATCTGAGTTGCCAAGTGGACTAGGACTAGTGCCTAAGGACTAGGCCATGTTGAGCTGCTCATATACCAGTTAAGAGTGGAAGCTGGGGAGGGTTGGACTCCGTAGGATGGTGATAGGAACATTTCATATACTCAGAGGGATCTCCAGAAGTCACATTCTGGTGTTGCTGGGTTAATGGTAGCCAAATCACAGAGGTAGGACTTCACACCTCAGGGCTTTGCAAGGGCTTCCAGTCACCCGGTGTGCATAAGATTATATGGACTCACCTATGAGTCCTGAGGTCCTACAAAAGAATTGTTCTAGGAAGTGTTGGAGACTCAGCACAGGTACAGAGCTTAATATATTCTCTGCTCCTAGAGTGGCTAAAGGACTGATTAAAAGAACTTATTCTTGCCCAGTTTTAGAGGACAAAGATTAACTGAGAGTCATTTCACTTCTTTACCCACTGACTGTATGTGTAAACACAAATATTGGTGACAGCTGGAGAAAAATTAGGAACAGTTTTGCACACATGTAGAATGGCTAACAACAGTTTTTGGTTGTAGTGAACAACTTCTCTGGTCTGATACCTTTCTGGAACTTTATGCTTTAATTTTGGAATTTTTTTTTTCTGGCATGACTGCTGCATCAATGTCTCATTGTTGGTACAAAGATGACTTTAAAAAATGACCCTTTCGTCTTCCCTACCTGTTTTTTTCTAAACATATTCTTTCTATATTATTAATGTGTGCTTGAATCACCCTGGAAACAGGATAAGTCCTACTTCTGGAGTAGGGGATGGTGTGCACAGACAAACACAGGTACATACCTATGGATATCTCTCTGGGCATTAAGAGACATACTGTGTCTCAGGTTGATAAGTGTGTGTATTAGAAAAGAGAGAAAAACACTGCTGTTAATTTTGAAAAACAAAATGAGTACTATTTTCATTCTCACCAGGAAAGGCAGTTTTGAAGTTAAACACCTCACTGATGGTGCTAATGCTGTGCATTTAATTTTCAACATTGGAAGAAAAGAGATGGTTTTGTTCCCACTGGGGAAGGAACTTCTAAATGCCATGTCAATAGTAGTGTTGTTAAGAGTCATTTGGGGTTTGATAATAGCTGCTTTTGGCAAGATAAAACAAAAATCTCAAGGTGAATCATACCAGTGTCTATAAATCACAGTATTGCACCTGCACTTTTTGTATAGTAAGTTTATTTGTGCTTTTATAAGCCAGTGAATTATTATTTCTTCAAAATCAAGTCCCACCAAAACACAGAGGGCAGTATCTCCCATTGAGTTCAATTATGTTGTGTGCAGTTAAGGTTAATATATTGTGACATTCCCTACTCAGCTTAATATAAAAACTGTGCCCTTAACATCACACAGTGCAAAGAGAGCTCAGAGTTATTGCCACAGAGAGGAAATAACAGTGGAATCTTACTGGTCTGACAGAATAAATCCCCTGAACACCACCTTAAGTTGGTCCTTGCTATAAGTAGTAAGTAAACTACTGGAGAGCTCTGGCTTAAGTTCATTAGAAATGCAGCTTGAAGAAGGATGGGGAAGAGATGTTTTGCCATTTCCTGATATCATGTGTTCTGCTAGAGCAGGTCATGGAAGTTCTCCTACCCAGGCAAGGGACAGCACTTCCAGGGAGCTGTGTCTGCCTGTGCTAAAGTACCCAGCCATTACTGTTCAGTAAACTAATCCTTGGAATAGAAGAAATCATTTGCTGGAAGAGCATTAATTACTTTCTAGACTTGTCAATGGAAGCTGGAGTAGATCTGTGTTTTTGTTTCACTACAGTCATGCAACTGTTCTTATGCTACCATAAGCAGCTCTGGATTACAAAATCATCCACTCTTCTGAGATTGCTCGGCTGAGGAAAATGTATTGAGTAATTAATTACAGAATATAAAAACCAAGGGTGAAAATGAAGGTAAATTTTCCTTTACACATACATGCTTTTATACTAACTTAAATACTATTTTGCATTTAGTAATACATTATACTTTAAATATATAACAGTGCCTAGAATAGGGTTGTCAGTTGATGTTCTTTAAATAAGTTTGTTAAACTTTAACTACAGCTAAAGGTAACATATCAATTGCTAATTTTTTCTTGCTAAACTATGCTTTAGGTAGCATGCCACTTGCTAAAAGTCTACTGCTTGGCATAGATTTTCCATATTGAGGGTGGGAGTTTAGGATTTACCAAATATGATCTAAGAAAGAAGGGCTTTTTCTAGGGTAAATTATTGTGGAGATCTCATAATTGAGGTTCTTAAATGCCTTTATACTCTAGAGCAAACTGAACTGAGGTTTCTGGTCTTTTGACTACATGGACCATCATCTATATGCCTTGAAGAAATAGATTTTCCACCTTCCTGAATTAGCATGTGTCCCCACCATCCTTACCACTATTGCAGTCAAGTGTTCCCCTATTGTGGGCCCAAAAGAGACCTCTGTTTGCCACCATGGGCTGGGGTGGGTCTGGGGATTGAGTGACACTGTGGAAATCATCCCCTGTGCTCCCCAAAACCTGCTGTTTTCTCTTTTTCATGGGTGTTTGTGTGTCTTATTGGAATGGTGAGGGAACAAGCACTTGGCTGAAGGGAAAGAAACAGTAAATATGGAGGCAAGACTGAAACCAGTGGAAAACCTTAACATGAGAGCAATAGGAATAAGACACTGGGATTAGGTGAGGAGGGAAATTAAATTCTTGAGGAGGAATGGAGGAGAATGAGTTCAAGACAATGGAACAAATACATATAGACAAGAAATCTATATGAGAGAATAGATGTGGAGGCCAGTAAGGAAACCAGAAGAATGAGAGCACATTGGTAGAGCAAACAAAATCAAACAGAATCAAATCTTGACTCTGAGAAAAGGAGCAAGCTATGATGGGAAGGGGAGCATTGACAGAAGAACCACTGGAATTTAAACAGAGACTTAGAGAAAGGAAAGTTAAAACTCACAAGCACAGAGACATTAGCATTTCAGTGACTTTTTAACTTTTTTTTTCATTTCCAATGCTTTTTCATTTCCTATGTGCTAGGGTAAGCAAAATCAAGAAAATATTCTGACTTTATAATTTATTAAAAGATATTTTCTTGTTTTTTCTGAGTCCTATAAAGGAACAAAATAGGTAGAACTCCATTTGGTTGCAGAAACCCATCTTAAAATCCACCTTTAAAGAGTTTTTAGGTAGGAAGCCTTAGGCCTTTGCAGTCAGCTGTAATCTGGAGTTAGAAAAAGCAAGAATATGGTTTTAGGAATGTAAATGCAAATATTGACATGAGTTCATTGTAATTTGAGAGGATTCAGAAAGTACTAAAAGGACAAGGAGGTTTTATAGAAAAGAGAATCTATTGTGAGGCTACAATATACCTACATTTTATTTGCGTGTGTGCATATATGAGTATACCACATGTATGCATGTCTGCATACACACAAATATGTAATACAATATAGATGTGTGTGAATATATGTTAAAATACTGTATTATTGATAATGTGAGCACCTGTAAATCCAGATATCCCTGTTCCTTCAGTCAAGTTATTCATACCTCAGAGGAGAAGCAAAATTACAAGTAATATTTTGCTGGCTTGAGTTGTGGATAGGTGCATTACACACAAACAGATGCTGTTAAATCATTATACCATGATCCACCTGTATGACTTTTGTATGTCCTACATATTTTGCAGACACGAGTAACTATTTTAGAAATTATATAAGGAGCTTTCCTGAGAATACAGGCAACAGTGTCAGATCTAATTTGAATTATTATAGCTATTGGAAATCATGGTTCTGTTTTTCATTACTGTTATACCAATATCCCTGACAACCTGCAATTTACCTGGTATGAGCAGCACCTCTTGAAAATGTAGAGCTGTTTTGTGCACTGAGTGCTGTTGTATTTTTGTATATCCTCCCTGTGCATGAGTGATATTTCACATTAATTCCACTGGATGGCACTGAAGGAGACAAGATTGCATGGAAATGTCTCTAGAAGTTGGTTATAATTCCAAAAATTGAGAGTGGCTTACTTTTTCGTTCCATTATTGAAATAGACAAATGTGGACTCATTTTCCATCCTGATGTAATAATTTGTCATCAAAATCAGCTCTTAAACACTCCTAGCTGCAGTTCTATGTTTTGACAGAAGCAGAATTACAGTGGAGGCAGAGTCAAGGCTCCTGAATCTGATTACCCGTTCCTCCCCAACGAAGGTAAATTCTGAGAGAAGCGGCTTTGGCCCATTCTGGATTCTTATGTAAAGGTTTACAAAACCCCTGAAATTTTTTGACCCTTCTCCTCCATGGCAATGCTGTTGATACTGTCCACTTCTGTCCTTATGAGCAAGTGCAAGTATTTGATTTCAAGCTAATTTGAAAAAAACTACATAGGAAGGCATTCAGGATTAAAAGCTTCCACCTGTTGAGGAAATGTCATATATTCTTTCAGAGAACCTCCTGAGTTGAAACTCCATCTGCAGTCCCTACACAAGGACTCCTGATTTTCCTGGATAAGGAGTTTGAAATCCTGTCTGGAAGGCACACAATTACAGTCTGTCAGTCAGACCTGTAGGAGTCATGGGAGTCATCTTTGACTTCATTTTTTTTTTGACCTGTTTATCTTGATGTATATGAATTTTATTTCCTTTTCTTCTCTTCTCTAAAATATCTTCTTATCTTTGTTCACATCACAGATATGCTTTTTTAGATTTTTGTTATCTCTCATCCTGCTTATGACAGCTTTTTTTTCCCAGGCTTGACCTGACCTGTCAAAAAGGTCCCTTGAAACACTATTCTTGCACTTATCTTCCTGGCCTATTTCTGTGGTTCCTTTTTGTACTTACCTCTTTAGTGTATCTCCATAGATTTCTGTGTCTCTGCAAATTCTGTAGCCCTCTGAGAGTGCAGTTTGACAATTTTTTTGGCAGCTGTGCTGGCCTAAGACAGTTTTTGCTCCCAGCCATCCGCGCCTGTCCTTTTGATATGCCCGCTGGTTTGCTGGCAGAGTTGTTTTGTTCAGCTGCGTGATAAACCAGATTAGGAACCTGATCTGGCTGAAAAATAGCACGGGGGAGGGAGGAGCAGAGCGTTTTACAACCAGCTTATTTCTCCAATCAAGGCTATGAGGCAGTTGGGTCTGCAGCAGGGACAAGCAGTGAGAGGTGCAGGGTTGCAGAGCAGCCAGGGCTTGTGCTGGTTTATGTAGGGCTGTTGCCAGCTGTTAGGCTGTGACCTGATTCTGGTGATAAGCCAGGCTAATAGCTGCCTGCCACCGAGAGGGTAGTGCTGCACCCCCTTCCTCACCCCCTAGCACGGGTGGGTTCCTGTCTGTTCCCTTGTGCCAGCACAGGTGCTTACCTCACCCAAGTGAGGCAGCTGTGGGAGCTAACCCAGCACACAAGCACTCACTTCTTCTGAGGGCTTTCCTGGCTGTTGTTTCAAGAGCCCATGGAGCCCACCCACTCAGCAGCATCTGGGGGCTCTGTCAGCTCAACTTTGTCCTCAATTGCACCACAGCACTTCACAACTTTGTCTTTTCCTGTCATTGCCTGTCCACCCTCAGTCTCCCTATCTACTCCATCTGCTTTTCTCATAGCTGTGTTAATGATGTCCTTTTGATCACCCTCAACATATGGAATACACTCTCTGGAGCAATTGCTGCATCTTTCAAATCTCTCAAGATTTTCTCTTAACATGACACATACTGTGAACTGCCAGCAGATAATGCCCAGTTTAGTTGCTTGTAGGAATTTTGGATTTTGTTACTACACTTAATGTGTCCATGTGTTAACTTGAAACAGGCATAGTCTATCAGTTTATTTGAGAGGCTAAAAGGGATTAAACAGAATCTTTTTTTGGTTTTTTTTAGAGCAAAAATTCCCCAAGCTATACCCTGGAGGAGATGTACTTCCCTAAGGTCATATAAAAATATCAGAGGATTATTTTCTGTTGCTTTCACACCTTGGATCATCATTCATGCTTGTACAAATGGACATAGCATTGCTACTAAGCAGTTTACAGTAACATCTTACAGAATTGTAAATTAGTGCCCCAGAGACATGATAGCAGAGAGTCAGCACTTACATGGGCAGCTGAGCATAGAGATTTAGGGATTTTTTTTCACCTAGCTGTTTTTGCTGTTTGGGTTCTTTTTAGACACATGTAGAAGCATATCCTAAACATATTTCATTCTAGTATCTTAGTGTACTAAGCATTCTTTTTCCTATTCAGTTACATAAAAACTGTATAGAAAAATAGCAGTGAGTAAAGCAGCATACTGCCTTGGAAGCAATAAAATAAAATCATCTGTTTGCTATTTAAAAAAACAAGCAGCACAAACATGACAGGGGGCACCTCTACACCATGCAACAGAGCACCGGGCTTAGCATATATTCATCGAGTTACTTGTGAAATAGGAGACAGCAGCTGTAGACTTGTGTTTGAGTAGTGTTGCACCCTAAGTACTTAACCCTGTGGTAGGTGGTGCTAATTAGGTTGGACATGGTGCTAATTAGGTTAGATACAACACTGCGGTCATGCAAACACACAGTGCCTGTGAGTCCGGCTCAGACCTGGCTGGAGGATTCTGCACAGACTGCTGCATGAGGCCATATGTATGCATCCAGAGAGAGAAATTGTTTGCTCATGGCCTCTTGTTCATTACACCTGTAGGGTTTAGCTTCAGTAACAGATGTATGTGCCATGTGCAGGTGCCACATGTGGCTTTGTTCCAGGGTTTACCTCCCTCTTGGTAAAAACAGAAGATGCAACTTTAAGTGTGTTTTTCAGGCTCTGAGTTGTTGCTGTGGAATAATGGGCATCCAGCATAGCTGCTTCTTAAAATCATTCTGTTTCGCTTCTTAATTAAGGCCATAAGTACTGAGAGGAGCAGGAAAGAAGGGGATGGTAATTTTTTCAGTCACCAGAAGTTTATAGAAATTGTGCATAAATGCTGCAAGGTCATGAAGCCAGACAGCAGTATGACAAAGAGCCAAGCACATTCTCCTCCAGTACATTTATCAGGAGACCTGCCTTCCCCCTTCAGTGAGACAAAGTAATGTTTCAGATTGGAGATACAATCATGACTACGACATAAATTCTGTGTCTATGTAACTGGATGGCAAATATATCCCCAAAGCACTGACTGCAGAATTGCTGTCTTTTTAAATAACTGTTTAATATATCTATAAACATAGCATTCTTTAAAAATTTAAATGTTCAAGTTGATGTTTGTAGGAAGGTTAGTGCTTATTAGTAAGAACAAGGTAAGCTGAAGAAGCATTGTTCAAGAGGCAGTGTTCAGAATGACCTGTGAAATAAAAGGTATTACAAGATCTTTTTCCTTTTTTTGTATTTTTTAAAGGATCCCAAGTAGTCATTCTGGCAACTTCTCTCTGTTGTTTGACAGACAGATGAGACAAAGGTTTGATTAGAATGTCATGAGCCATCAGTAATAACTAGGAAAGACTATTGAAAATGTGGGCCCTGACTGGAAAGAAATGGGACTTGTGGTTATCCAGTATATGGAGAAAGCTGAGGTACGCAAAAACTTTTTTGCCTCTGTCTTCACTGCCAGGTGCTCCAGCCACAATGCCCAAGTTAAAGAGGGCAAAGGCAGGGACTGGGAGAAGGAAGAAGATCAGGTTCTGCTCTAGGAGAAGATCAGGTTTGGAGAACCTGAAGGTGCCCAAGTTCATGGGACCAGATAAAATACATCCACAGTTCCTGAGGGAAGTGGCGGGGGAAGTGGCTAAGCCCCTATCCACTGTATTTGAGAAGCTGTGACAGTTTGGTGAAGTTCCCTCTGACTGGAAAAGGTCTCCCTAGGGGACTAGAGGACAGTCAGTCTCACCTTGGTATCTCACAGGATCATGAAGCGGATCCACCTGGAAACTAATCTCTGTCACATGGAAAATAAGGAAGTGATTAGTGACAGCCAGCATGACGTCACTAAGGGCCAGTCATGCCTGACAAATTTGTTGGCCTTCTGCAGTGGGGTAGCAGCATTGGTGGATAAGGGAAGAGTAACTGACATCATCTGCCTGGTTTTGTGCAAAGCCTTTGACACTGTCCTGCACAATACCCCGGTTTGTAAACGGGAGTGATACAGATTTGATGGATGGACCAGTTGGCAGATAAGGATATGGCTGGATAGTCACACTCAGAAGAGTTGCAGTCAATGCCCAATGTCCAATGGAGTGATAAGTGGTCCTCGGAGGCTGGTATTGGGACAGGCACTGTTTAACACCTTTGCAAGGTGACATAGAGAGGGATGTTGAGGGCACCCTCAGCAAGTTTGCTGACAACACCAGACTCTGTGGTGTAGTCGACACTGCAGGGAAGGGATGTGCTAGGGGGACCTGGACAGGCTTGAGTGTGGGACTGTGCAAGCCTCATCAAGCTCAGCAAAGCCAGGTGCAAGGTTGTGTGTGTGGCTGTGGGCAATCCCAGGCACAAATACAGGCTGGGCAGGGAATGGATTGAGAGCAGCCCTGAGGAGAAGGACTTGGGGGTGTCGTGGATGAGAAGATTGACAGGAGCTGACAAATGTGCACTTGCAGCTCAGAAAGCTAGCCAGCCATGTCCTGGGCTGCATCAAAAGCAGCATGGACAGCAGAGTGAGGGTATTCTGCCCCTCTGCTCTGCTCTCACGAGACACCACTTGGAATGCTGCATCCAACTCTGGGGTCCCCTACATAAGAAAGAAATAGACCTGTTGGAGTGAGTCCAGAGGAGAGCAGGATGATCAGAGGGGCTGGAGCACCTCTCCTAAGATGAAAGACTGAGGGAGTTGGGTTTGTTCAGACTGGGGAAGAGAAGGCTCTGGAAAGACCTGATTGTGGCCTTTACCGCTTGGAGGGGAGCTGCAAGAGAGCTGGAGAGAGAGTTTTCACAAGGGCATGTAGTGATAGGGCANTCTCACAGGATCATGAAGCGGATCCACCTGGAAACTAATCTCTGTCACATGGAAAATAAGGAAGTGATTAGTGACAGCCAGCATGACTTCACTAAGGGCCAGTCATGCCTGACAAATTTGTTGGCCTTCTGCAGTGGGGTAGCAGCATTGGTGGATAAGGGAAGAGTAACTGACATCATCTGCCTGGTTTTGTGCAAAGCCTTTGACACTGTCCTGCACAATACCCCGGTTTGTAAACGGGAGTGATACAGATTTGATGGATGGACCAGTTGGCAGATAAGGATATGGCTGGATAGTCACACTCAGAAGAGTTGCAGTCAATGCCCAATGTCCAATGGAGTGATAAGTGGTCCTCGGAGGCTGGTATTGGGACAGGCACTGTTTAACACCTTTGCAAGGTGACATAGAGAGGGATGTTGAGGGCACCCTCAGCAAGTTTGCTGACAACACCAGACTCTGTGGTGTAGTCGACACTGCAGGGAAGGGATGTGCTAGGGGGACCTGGACAGGCTTGAGTGTGGGACTGTGCAAGCCTCATCAAGCTCAGCAAAGCCAGGTGCAAGGTTGTGTGTGTGGCTGTGGGCAATCCCAGGCACAAATACAGGCTGGGCAGGGAATGGATTGAGAGCAGCCCTGAGGAGAAGGACTTGGGGGTGTCGTGGATGAGAAGATTGACAGGAGCTGACAAATGTGCACTTGCAGCTCAGAAAGCTAGCCAGCCATGTCCTGGGCTGCATCAAAAGCAGCATGGACAGCAGAGTGAGGGTATTCTGCCCCTCTGCTCTGCTCTCACGAGACACCACTTGGAATGCTGCATCCAACTCTGGGGTCCCCTACATAAGAAAGAAATAGACCTGTTGGAGTGAGTCCAGAGGAGAGCAGGATGATCAGAGGGGCTGGAGCACCTCTCCTAAGATGAAAGACTGAGGGAGTTGGGTTTGTTCAGACTGGGGAAGAGAAGGCTCTGGAAAGACCTGATTGTGGCCTTTACCGCTTGGAGGGGAGCTGCAAGAGAGCTGGAGAGAGAGTTTTCACAAGGGCATGTAGTGATAGGGCAAGGGAGAATGGCTTTGAACTGAAAGGGGTTAGGTTTAGATTGGATATTAGGAAAAAGTTCCTTACTGTGAGGGTGGTGAGGCAGTGGAACAGATTGCTCTGAGCAGTTGTAGATGCTCTATCCCTGGAAGTGTTCAAGATCAAGTTGGATGAGGCTCTGCTAACTCTGGTCTAGTGAAAGGTGTCCCTGTGCATGGCATGTGGGCTGGAACTGGCTGGTCTTCAAGGTCCCTTCCAACCCAGATAGCGCTATAATCTATAATAATTGATCCCTGGCAAGTCAGCAGGCAACTATGCTGCATAATATACTTGGACATAGTGGATTAAGATATGATACCTGTGAAATTAAGAAAATTATGAGAATTCATAGCTTTTTGATATTGATATGGTTGTTGCTGGTGCTTTGTAAATTGTGTAATGTCACGAAGAGGGATCCAGTTCCCTGATGATTTGAGCAATCATCGTAAACTTTATAATGTCATCAACCAATTTTTTCTTATTCAAGGTATGGCAGTGATAGTGACCACTTCATAGCAGGAACATAGATTTTAAAAAATAATATTGCTTAGAAAAAGGCACACAAGAGTAAGTAAGCAAAAGTTGGGTACTTTAATTTTTTTTTAATTCTTTTTGATATTATCTTCAATTTGGGTTTTTTTCACTGCGCCTGCCAGAAAAATGTATGCTTGCACAGCCAGATATTTCTGACTTTTCAAGTCATGGCACTTGGCAAAATGCTTTTAAAGAGAGAAACACAAAAGCCAACATTATCCGTGAAAACTACGTAAATATTTATAAGCAGTATATGTTCGATTTCTGTTCTTTTAAAAAAATATTTATTTATTCTAAAATTCCATCTGCTGCTACCAGATAATAAATATTTAAATCAAATTTGTGCCTGGGATACAAGGGCACTATTTTTTCCAGAAGGGACATTATAAATTTGATACTGTCGGTCTAGCCTCAGTTCCCCAGCTCAAACAGCATAGCAGGCACTTTGTTGGGGTACATTTACAGACTTCTGTGAAAAAGCTTCCTGTCTGGTAGGCTGTAAACAAGTGATCATTTTGCCTAATCTCTATCAGGAGATTTCCTAGAGGCTGGACTGGAATATGTCTCCTGGAATATGTGTCGTTTTGCCTGAAAGACTCCAAGTAATGGTGACTTACTCCCTCCTCAGGTAAGTTGTTCCAATGTCTAGTTACACCCCCTGCTAAGAAATCACGTAATTTCAATCCCGAATTTGCCTGACTTTGGTTTCCATTCATTATATCTTTTCATGTTTCTGTCTGGAAGACTGAAAAGATCACCCTACTAATCAAGTACCTTTTCCATGTGTTTATATCTGGGTACAGTGATCCAGTCACCACTCTTGTCTGACAGATTTAATAGATGTCTTAAACCTTATACCTTAGGCGTTATTTTTCAACCTCTGGATCATTTTTTCTGCCCTCTGATTTTTTTTGCTTGTGCTTATAAATCCATCTTGAGTCATGGGCACTGCTCTTTCTGATGCTGTGTGTAGAGCAAGGTCATATTGTAATAGTTATGCCCTTTGTTCATACAGAGGATAATCAGTTATTATGTATTACAGCTGACATTTGCTGATACATTGCACATGTCAGTAGGTTGGTAGATAAGGTCCCTAGAACTGGAGGTCTGACACTTGCATTCTCAATGTGTGCTCATACTACCTAATGCATGCTCTGAATTAAAGGAGCAATGTCCATCTGATCTTCTGCGTACAGTTTCCCTTTTCACTACTTAGATGATCCATAAATCCCACTAATATGTAGAAATTGTAATTCCCCTTTGCTAAATAAAGAGGGAAAGACGACATTGTGAAGAGTTAATTTTGTTCTTCCTGTAGAAAGAGAACTCTACATTAGAAAGAGAACTATTTTATTGCTGTGCTCAGAGTAGAAGAAATAAGGGAGGAATAAGGGTAAAGATGCACTGAGAGAACTCAGTGGCAGACTTCTGTGAAAGCTCAACTTCTGTGAAAGCTCTGAGTGGCTGTTTTTCTGGGCAGCAGGGGAGTGGAAATAGCACCCAGTTAGGAATTTTCCCCAAGAAAAGCTGAAATTTAATGGAGCTGGCTGGCTTATGTCTGGACACAGTTACAAAACTGGTAAGAAAAACATTGTCATTAATAGCTTGTGCAAGTTTGAAATGCACTTATTTGTTTATCTCATTTGGCACATGTACAAAAACTGCTCTGAGTACAGGTGTATGACTTTAATTCCTGTGGTAGAGAATTATAAAATCACAGAAATGTTGTTTGGGAAGGATATGTGCAAATCGTCTAGTCCAGCTCTGTTCTTGATGCAGGCTGTTGCCAACATTCACTTAGGAATGGACCTGATGCAGTTTGTCACACACACACAAACACACATTCACACTTTGATTAGAAAGCATGAACTAAAAACTAAGTTTATTTAAAAGAATCTGACTCCATTATATAGTATATCTACAAAGGCCAGGGATTGGGACAGAAGGTTGACACCTCTCCCCATCCCATTGGTCAAGACAACTGTCCATCAGCTGTCCGTATCTCTAAGAACAAGAATGAAAACTTTTCTTGAAACTGCAATAACATTGGCCAGTGTTTACAGACTGGAGTGTGAGAAAGAACTCAAAACATGAAACTGTGAAACAGAAGAGAAGGCTGAAAAAATCAGGGCGACATGGACCTCCTTGGAAAATCTGAAAATTTTGTCCACAGATCCTGCAACTTCTTATTTACCGCACCTTTTTCTTATTCTGCCATCAGACAGGCAAATCTTATTTAGCTCTAACATGAACTCAGTCAGGGAACACGGCCATCAGGAAGGAAAAAACCTGTTCTTTTACTTCTCCTGATTTCTTGAGTTTAATTAGGCATTGATCCTGTCTAACATAGGCTGTATGACTGTGGATGCTGGCACACAAATGCTACAAGTGTGGATAGGAGCATTCAAGGGGAACTGCTTATGCAGCACAGCTTTGTAATGTAACCACAATGCCTGCAGTTTGCCAGTGCAAAAAAACAAGTGAGATCATTCTGCTTCTCCCTCTGCTCCTTGGCCATGCGTTTCCATTTTTCTGGTGGCCATGGCAAGCTGAACTAGAAGAAAACAAACCTCACCATAAAAAGTAAGTAATTACTGAATAGTTAATTGAATAGCAGTGCCAGTTGGGATAGACTTGTATGGAACTGCTCTTTTCAGTGGCAGCTAGCCATTTAGTTGGCTTTGCTGCAATGAGAAATTTCATCTCTGAAGTACAGTCCCATAGCAGTTTATTCTTATCTAAGTCAGAGCTATCATGGTCTGTCCTGGTATTTTTGCAGCTGAGCACAAAGCTGGTCCAGGGAGCTTTGCAGCTAAGAACCAAGCTTGAGCTAAACCCAAAAAAATCCTGCTTGTTCTCCACTGATTTCAGGGAGTTGATGTATCTGAAAATGAATCACTTTTTTATACAATGAGTTTTAAACATTTTACCTGACCTGATGCTGGTGTGCTGGTACATGTGGTGAGAAGGGGAAGGGAGAAAGGCTGGAGTGGGAATCGGTGTCCTCAGACATGGACAATGTCCATGGTTTCATTTGTTCGTTTCCTGCAGCATGTGATTGATGTGATTTTTTGTGTTCAGAGTAGGTCTTAAGATTATTGTAAGATGATGAAAGTCTTGTATGGAAACATGCAGGGTCAATATTCTGTGGATCATTCTGGACTCAGTGATTATTGAACGACAGCTTGTGTTTGCAGGGACTGACTCAGTGACCCAGATGGTCTCTTCCAGTCTTACATTTTCAGTTGTATCCTTGCTAAGAGTACTCTAGTGTTAAAACTGTTGAGAACTATTTTTTCTTAATTTGACATTAGTTAGCCACTTTCTAATTTGATGTGTTTGGTACTATTCCATTCTTCACTGCTGTATTATTTTAACAGCAGAGTGAGAAAGAAAGAAAGAGGGCATTTTTTCTCTTAGTTGTGCTAAAGATTTTCTCCAAATGCAGCCATTAGAGACCAGCTGCAGACAAAACAGCACAGGCAGTTGATTTTTCAGCAATGTTAGATTCTGAGCTCCTGTCTGCAGTAATTAATTAGCTTCATTGCTGAGCTGACTCCCTGCGGGACTGCATGATCATTAGTGCCAAAGCCAGGAAGGGAGCATGAACTCCCAAACCCCTGAGAAACTATTGCAGCAAATCTTGTCATCTATGGAGCATTTCAAGAACATTTCAAGTCACACGGGTAGAAAAGAGTCACTTTCTCATCTGTATGAGGGCCTTGCTCAGATTCAGTTAGACTGATGGCTGAGACCAGGCAAATCTACTTCTTGGGCAAGATTTTCTCAAAGGCTGTCTAAAACCCAAAGGGTTGCTTTCAGCTAATTCGTCTTAATTTTGCTGATACGTAGAGAGAATTATAGAAGACTTGAGAGACATCGAGGTACAAATCAATGGTGATGTACAGTACTGGGGCTGCTGTGCCAAAAGCTAGCCCAGAACCAAGTATCTGTCAGCTAAAAGTCAAACTTGGATCCAGCTGAGACCCAGATGAATCCAAACATGCCAAAACGAAAGTGCTGGCATGAAATTACACAGCTTCCTTCAGGTGCAGAAAACCAGCAGACACTGAGATTATTTACAAATCACTTTTATGAAATACTTTTTGTAGGCTTGTAGTTTAATCTCTTCTCTCATCCCCCATGCTTGTTTCAGAAGAGAACAAGAAATTTCATCCAAACAAAGGATTAAGAAATTTCAATAACTGGACTACTGCCATTATCGAAACAATGGACCAGCTCTTTAAATGCTTGTTCTTGATTGAATTGAAGTCAATGACTACATCAGAGGGAGCAGAACTGGAATGCAGAAAAGAGGAAATGAAAAGTTTAGAAGAGATACACAGTTATTTTACCTATTATGCACTTCTAGCTCTGCCTTGCATAAACAAAGCGGCTCTGAGAAAGTATCTCTCCTCACTGGAGAATAAAGTAGGGACAACTTTTGAGAGATGGACAGAGGAAAGAGAAATGAGATTTAATATAGATAAATGTAAGGTAATACACCTGGGAAGAAATAATAATCCTATATACAAAATCAGGAGCTGCTCTTTAGAAAACAGTAATAGAGAGGAAGGCCTGGGAGCAGTGGTTTATAATTAATTACTGCAGACAGGAATTCAAAACCTAACACTGGGGCAAAAATCAAATACATTCTTATCCTGGGCCAGCACCAGCAGTTTATTTCTACAGTGAGTGCACAGAGATCAGGGAGCTGGCAACAACACAAGCAAAATATTAAACTTAGGATGTTATTATGTTATGTTATGATGTTATTAATTCCATTTATAAACTAGAGACTTGACTGCTGATACCCAAGCTTGTGGTTTTCTATTTGCTGAATCCAGTGAAACAATAAAACATGTCCAAGATAAAAACTCCTAATGAGTTTATAAAAGGGTACTTTTTTTTTCTTGTCCTCATATTTAAATGCAGAACTGTGGCTTAAAAAATCATGAGACTTAACCTAGACAAGATTGTTGAAGCAAACCCTCTTTCCTAAAGAAAAACATTACATTTGAGAACAGTATAGAGAGAATTAAAACAACATAACAATTCCATAACTCAGTGAAAAGGAATCTGTTGGCAAGAAATGGAGGCCAACTGTAGAGCTATGCTATTATTTAGGTAAGAAATGATGGTCAGTAAATGCATTTATCAGGTAGAAAACGAAGATATTACAAGTAACTGCATTCCACCAAAGACCAGATGAAGCATTACTATGCTGAGAAGACAGTGTCACGTGAAAGCCTGCCAGACAGCCAGACGGAGTGCCATAAAGAGCTGTCGGACTGCAAGACCTGAAGGCTGTGTATTTAGAAGTTCACAGACTTGCAGCTCAGAATGCAACAGAAATTGATTCTAGTCCTAGAAAAAGAAGGAGGAAAACCCTAATAAGTTATAGTATGTAGAATATTAAAGATTTACAGGACTATTTCCTCTTACTAGTGCTGTGAGCTAGTATCACAGGGTAATCTTGTCTTTGATTCCGTACAGACCATACTAGAAAAATGGCACCCCTCCCCACTATAAGGCAGCCTTGGGGTGGTATCATTTCTTCCCAGGTTGGATACAGCTTGGGCTCACACCACCAGGCTGTATGCAAGCATAGAAAGAGGCATTCATTATCCCACAGGCAACTTTTCCTCCTCCTGGGAAAATAATCATTTCTTAGAGCCTTACATGTCAAAAAGCTTTTTTTTTTTCCAAATAAGTGCAAAACCAAGTAACTATTTTTTTAAATATGAAAAAGAAAAAAACCCCAAACATAGAAAAGCTCTCAGAACTGACATTTTGTCTTCTATTGAGAAGGCAGATAAAGCTACATAATTAGTCAGGCAAGGATCACTCCCTTTCTCCCCACAATCTCCAGAGGATAAACTCTAGATAAGCCTTTCAGAGACTGCAGAACTCCAACTGCAGAGGGCTTTAGTCTGTGAAAGACGTTTGGAGCACACAATAATTAGCAGCTCACAGCTGAATTTTGCTAGCTGTCATAGTATTTGTTGCTATCACTGCATGAAAGTATTCCTGTAGGTCTCCTGAGTCTTCCTAAATGTGTGCTGTAGTCTGATTTGTCCACACGGAACTTTTTAATAGAGAATTTGGTCAGTGTACAACACTTAAAGGCTTACGGCAAATCCCTTTTCCATGGCAGAGCACCACTTGAAAGAATGAGAAAATAAAAGTTCTTTTCTTGGGCAAAGCAGGAACCCCTTTACACTTTATGCTATATATAGGCCCTTACAATCCAGGGGAATTCAGTATGGTGGGAGAATCAATGGGTAGCCTGCTAATCCAAATCCACATCTTTGTATCCCCAAATCAGTGCTCAAGAGTTCTGGCAGAAGACGAGCCTTTTCTTAAGACTTGCCCTTCATCTCTGCTTGCTCACAGTTTTTAAATCCCACTGGGAAAACTGTAGAGACACGGGCAGAAAGACAGTAAATATATTGTAATTCCTTTAAACTTAATTGAGATTCACCTCTGTTTTAAGAAAGAAAACATCAAGAACTGTCCAGGTTACCTTAAATTCAGTATGTGCTTAAGTGTTTGAGATACTGATACTGTTTTTGAGATAGTCTTCATTACTGCAGCTTTCCAGACTGCAGCCTCGATTTGTATAAATTTCTTATAAGTATTTCTAACCTTTAATTATGGTTCACTTCATGGTAGATGCCCTTGTGCTGTGTCTTTTCTCATCCAGAACAGCTGTTCAAGTTGTTAATCTGTGGGCTGTGCTTTGTTTTCAACAGTTGATGTCTGTCCTGTTACTGCTTTTTATCTTTTTCAGGTATGTTTGGCTTACCTTCTCAGCTCCCATGGTCTCTCTACTCCCCCAGAAAGCCAGCTGCTGGTAGCTATATACACAACATATATACACTTAACAATGCTTTCATTGTCTTTCAATCCAATTACAAAGGTCATTTTCTCAGCTCATTGTCCCAGTCCTGTCATTCCTGTTTTTTTGCACAATGCTATTGGCTCCCTTTCTTCACTGCGTGAAATAAAAATGACTTCTCTTTACTTTTCAAGCCATGTCTAATATACATCACCAAGAAGCATCCCTCACTGCCATTATACAAACAATGCCAGTGTTTTAAGGCACTCTTGTACATTCCCTTTCATGCTTTCACCCATGCTGCTGATTATGCATAGCACAAAATCCATGTAATACCCCTAAACCCTTCTTTCTCTGCTTTTCCAAGCATCAAGTGTCTGCCTTGAGCTTTGTCAGAGTCCAAGCATAGTTACATAACGCTTTTACTAGAGGTGGTTTTTCATATGAACCAATTATAACCTCTTCCTGCTCATCTTCTCTCTATAAGGCACTTCAGAGGCAAAACAGTTTGTTGTTTCTATGTCTGTACAGTGCAAGGTTAAGTGTGGGTGGGTTTAGGTGTAATTGTAGGAGTAGTATTAACAATAAAAATACAATAAACAAAATTATTTATCTTGTTTCTAAGTCTGTAAGATACTACCAGGAAGTAGTTCCAACATAGGCTGTTTAATTTGCCATACCAGAGTTGCTTAAGTCTGTGCATTCCAGGAATAAATTTGCCGCAGGGACTAAGAGGGGGGCTGGAACTGTGCCTTTTCTGACAGATGACTGTTACTGGCTTAGTAGAATTACCAGAATGCGCCCTGAGGGGCTGTAGTCACTCTGTTTGATTCGCTCAGTGAGTACCATGCTCAGCATGATGCGACTGGGTCATGGTGATGTGTTTTACAGGTCCCTTACCAGGATCATAGTCAAACTCACCCACAGTGCTGACTGGACAAACATCTGGCCACATTTCTTTTAGATGGAGCAACGGGTGGTTTCTGCAAAATTCTGTTTTATGGAGGGCTAATAGGAAATGCCATTCCCCCCCTCTTTCTGTTCCTTTTGGAAATGCTGTTATTCTATCATCTCATGTGTAGGTAAAGTGAATATTCTGTTGTAAGTTATACCTTTCAAAAACCAATCCAAAGGGTTAAGACTGGAGAATAATTTAGAATAATAGTCAGGCTATGCAATTTAAGGTTCTTAGAGACTTAAGATGTCACTGAGAGGTGGACAAAAAGCTAGAGAAATGAGCTCTACATGCTTTTGATATTTAGCAGCTAGAAGATCACATTTTCATTCATGACCACAATGTGTCTGTTTTATTCAGGAAAAATGAGTCTTGTCAAATAGGTTTTATATCGTTCTCTGGCAAGATTACAAGTATATGTGATAAAGGCGACTCTATTGACATAATACATTAGTTTGTGTAGGGCATTTGTTTTAGTCTGTGTGGCAACCTACATAAAAGAGATGTATGGGAAGCAAAAAAATTAAAAACTGTTTTTCTATATGGTTGTTTGCCATGTCACAGCTCCTTGCAATATGCCTGCCTCCTTTCCGTGTTTTTACTTTATTGCTTTATAATGCCTCTAGTTTAAAAATCGCCAGTCTTTGCATAATGTGTAACATCTTGAGGTATTCAGAACACCAAACAATGGGCACAGGAACCAAAGCAGTTTGTCAAGGATCTGTCCTTTTCTGCTTACGCCTCAAAACTTAAAGGTAGTCATATCTTCTCTGTTTTATAGAATAAGTATTATCAGGTTCCTAATTGAATGAATCAGTGATGCAACCATGCAATAAAGCTCAGGAACTGCTGAGCCCAGCGCAGGGCATGACTCCATCCAGTGCACAGTGGGTAAATATACCGTTAAAAATATCCAGCTATCATTTTCATGCTGTTGGACTAATCACAAAGAATCTGTGGACTGAATAGTGAAAGGTGAAAACTACTCTCAAAGCCCCCAGTAAAAGTGAGCCTTCAGTGCTGTGAACACATACGCCAGATGAGAAGAGAGAGCTTCAGTTCCTCTGTGGTCTTGATGAGTCCCTGATGCCATTCACTGATACTAAGTTATACAAAGTTTTATCTCAGGGATGTCAGTACAATTCTCAGCACAATTCTTAGCAGATGTCTTAGTAATTTCTCCATGCAGGCAATGAAAGGCAAACCCTTTTTTTTTCCCTAGCACTCAGGCACAAATAGCACTGATAATAAGATGTCTCTTTACTTATCTAGTAGTTTGCCTAACTAGGGTGACGGGGCCATGAAGTTTCAGAGTATTTATGCTTTTAAAAGGTGGAGCATACACCCAGTAATCACCTACAGATAGCTGACTCTAGTATTCAGGAAGACTTGATTCCCAAGCTGCAAACCCAATTAGTCATCTGGGTATTAAGTGTTGATTCTACCAGGTACATGGTGAAAAGGTCTTCGACTTAAGTCATTCAAATAACATACACACTCTATGAGTAAATCACACAGACAAAATCTCTGACTACTGGTGAGGAAGGATCTCTCATTCTTTATCTGAAAAAGTCTCAAAGGCTACACATTATTGTCTTTATAGTCATGAATGGGTAGAGAGCTGGGGCCCTGAATATTTGGTTGGTGAGTGTAGGAAACAAGGCAGTAGAGAAATTACTTTTTATAAGATCTGTTCAATTGACAGCAGTCAAAACCTTTCATTTTCTTCAAAAGTATATTTTGATTGAGACAACACTGTAAGAAGACAGGCATTGTGTATTTAGCTTTATTAAACTACAAATGGTGCAATTTGCTGTGAGAGAGACAAAATTAAATACACTTTTTAGTGTCTTGTAATCATCAGATATCTCATAATGTAACAAAGTGCAACCTGAATTGTGTTTAAGAAAGTTTCTTAACTTACGACTCTGTCTGTAACAAGTGACTAGTGTTAACAGAGCTTTTAAGTGAAGGCCTTACTGTTACAGGCTTGTCTGACTTGGATAACAAACTCTTTTAGTATTTCAGCCCATAAATCCTGAACAGAAAGATACTATTCTCTTGTGTCTCTGACAAACTAAAAGAGAATCTTTGTTTGCAGAGCTCCCCAGAGTTAACACAGTACTAGTTAATGATTTCACCATGGTAATTACTTTCTAGGGCCTGTCAGTCAGTCAATTTTAATGTATGCAGAATGAGCTGCATAAATTTTGTGCAACATTACTATTTTACCTGCTCCTTGTCTATCAACCTGTCCATAACAAGTTCTGAATATATGGACCAATTTATCATAGAATCAGAATCCTAGAATAGTTTGGGTTGCAGGGTGATGCAGTTCATCACACACACACAAACACACACACTTGATCAGAAGGCATGAACTAAAAACTCTACTTTATTTGAAAGTCTGACTCCAATATATAGTATCTCTACAAAGGCCAGGTATTGGGGGAGAAGGTTGACACCTCTCCCCATCCCACTGGTCAAAACAACTGTCCATCAGCTGTCCATATCTCTAAGAACAGGAATGAAAACTACCTTGAAGTTATGATAAACATTTGCAGGTGTTTACAGACCAGAGCGTGAGAAAGAACCCAAAACATGAAACTGTGAAACAGAAGAGAAGGCTGAAAAAATCAGGGTGACAGCAGTGGACCCTAAAAATCATTTAGTTCCAACACCCCTGCCATGGGCAGGGACACCTTCCACTAGACCAGGTTGCTCCAAACCTCATCCAGCCTGACCTTGAACACTTCCAGGAATGGGGCATCTGCAATTGCTCAGGGCAGCCTGTTCCCATGTCTCACCACCCTCACAGTAAAGACTTTTGTCCTAATATCTAATCTAAACTTACTCTCTCTCGGTTTAAAGCCATTCCCCCTTGTCCTATCATTACATGCCCATATAAAAGGTCTCTGGTTTTCTTGTAGGCCCCTTTCAGGTATTGGAAGGCCTGCAAGTAGGTGTCACCAGAGCCTTCTTTTCTCCAGGCTGAACAATCTCAATTTCTATTTAGGAGATGTGCTCCATTCCTCTGATCATGTTGGCATCTCTCTTTTGAACTCGCTCCAACAGGTTTATGTTGTTCTTATGCTCGGGACCCCAGGGCTGGATGCAGCATTCCAGGTGGGGTCTTGGCTTCTCGCCAGAGCAGAGGGGCAGAATCACCTCCCTCACTCTGCTGGCCATGCTGCTTTCGATGTCCTGCAGCCCAGGACGTGTTTGGCTTTCTGGGCTATGAGTATACATTGCCAGCTCATATCTAGCTTCTCGTCCACCAACATCCCCAAGTTCTTCTTGGCAGGGCTGCTCTTGATCCCTTTATCCCCCAGCCTGTTTTGATATCAGGGATGGCCCTGACCCAGGCACAGCATCTTGTACGTGGTCTTGTAAACCTTATGAGATTTCCATGGCCCAGCTTCTGGAGCTTGTCCAGGTCCCTCTGCATGGCATCCCAGTCTTCAGATGTGTCAACCGCACCACTCGGCTTGGTGTCATCTGCAAATTTTCTGAGGGTACACTTGGTCCCTTCATTTATGTCATTAATGAAGATATTAAATAGCACTGGTGCCAGTATGGACTCCTGAGGGACTCCTGCGGCCATCCAACAAATTCCTAATTCACCCATCAAATCCCTCTCTCTCCAATTTAAAGGGAATGATGTTGTGAGGGACCCTGTAAAAGGACACAGACATAAGGCTGACAGATTGGTAATTCCCAGGGTCCTTTTTTTACCCTTTCTAAAGATGGGCACTATTGTTTCCCTTTTTCCAGTCGCCTGGGACTTCACCTGACTGCCATGACTTTTCAAGTGTCATGGAGTGTACCTTGACAACTCCATCAGCCAATTGCCTCAGGACTCTGGGATGTACCTCATTGAGTCCCACAGACTTATGTACATTCAGGCTCCTCAGAAGGGACTTGATCTTTACAATTGGAGGGACTTTGTTTCCCCAGCCCCCATCCAGCTGTCCATCCACTGAGAAGGTGTAGGAAAAGAGGTTGCCATTGAAAACTGAGGCAAAAAAAGTTGTTGAGTAAAAGCCTCTTTCTCATCTTCTGTTGTTACCAGTTTTATATGTCAAGTTTGAAAAGAAAATTTTTTAAAATATCAAAACCACTTGGAATCCTGCAAGTTTTGTTAATATGGAGAGGTAGATAGAGAGAAGCTTGCAAGAGGGTTCCCATGGTGCAAAGGTTTTGGAAAGGGCTCAGCTATTGCCATTTTCCTTAGATGCACTAGGTGACCAGTTGGTATAGGCCTAAAATTGCACATCATGTGCTATGTCTTGCCATGCTCACAGGTAGGGGACATGGTGGACTAAAATGTACATGAAATGATAGCTGTGTATTTTTAAAAGCACTTTTATCCACTGTGAACATGATTTAGTCCGGTCCTAAATTAGCAGTCCATGGGATTTATACCATGGTTGCATCACTGGTTCTTATGTGCTTTATTCAAACAATGTCATCTTATAATACCTCTTCTATAAAATAAGGAGAAGGCAGGTCTAATCTTGCAGTTTTGAGGTGTAATTAGGAAGGGACAGATCCTTGATTAAATTCCGTGGTTCCTATACCTGTTATTTTGGTATTCTGAATTCCATGAATTGGTATTGAATTTGAATTGATGCAAAGACTGGACTTTTTAAAAATGTGAGTTCATTGAGTATGCTTGCCAGTGTTTGTAAAGGACTCTGGCACGCAGTTGGAGTGCTGACATTGGTTTCAATTAGTGTGAGATGAGTCCCTTTGTCATTGAAATCATCATGTTTAAAGGTATAAATAGGCAAAGCAACTGGCTAATAAAATTTAAAGTGAAAAAAATCAGTTTTAATATGTTTGTAGGAGCTAGGTCACGACTTTTTTCAGCACAACAGTTGGAGTCACAGCTTGGAGAAACTTGAGAACATCTGTTATTTCTGTTGAAAAATACAAGTACATTGAGTAACTCGCACCTTTGAAATTCCTTTGTGGGGGTGGAAGACAACTACTCCCCAACATAAAGCTGATTTACTCAGGATTTGGAGAGCATTTGACTACTTCATCCTTTAGGTCTCTCATAATTCAGACACAAATGTTCTTTGGAGGGAAGCTTTGAAAAGGTTTTTCCTGTGAGGTTTGTTGATTCCAGAAGGAAGGGCTAAAATTACTTATATATTTGCAATACATAGAAGTTAGTTTTACATGTAAGCGCCTTTGGTTTGTAAAATACATGAAGTTTGTGTCTTAAGGAAAACAAAACAAAACAGAAGAAATCTAGTTACAATTGACCTGTGAGCCAATACTTCTTTTGTACATGCTGTATTTATTGTAATAGATTTTTGGAAATCTGTTTACTTCTGTAGCAAGTCTTAGGGACAAGGAAAAAATCAGTGGAAGCTGAAAAAATTTCTTATCATCAACATACCTATCAAATACATATACGTGTCACACTCCTGGGCGTATACATCATGACACGCCATTGAATTTTTTTTTTTTAAACTCTATGAAAATGTGTGCTCTGTGCTAGCATACACAATGGAGCTAATGGTTTACTCACATATTTTATTGACCCTTTAGCTAGTATCAGACAAGAGGCCTGTTTTGTGGGCTCTTGAAAAGGGTCTGAGTGACAACCATTTGAGAATGAAGATTCCTGGACAGTCTGATGTGCCCAAAATGCCAAGGAGAGCATATTACTTTTCATTGCAGACATACTAGGTTGCCTAGCAGTCAGTGTCTAGTAAATAAAGGAGGGAACAGAGAGAAGGTGGCAGAAATGTGGAAAGAGGTGTAGTAGAGGTAAGAGCATGGAGCCTAGAAAAATATCTTTGGGTGTGAAAGGAGGCGACAGTAGGAAATAGAAAACCGTAATAAGGCTGTGGACTGGAAGCAGATAATGACTACAAGTGGGAATGGGGACATCTATGGAAGAAACTGTTCTGTGGCCTATTCCCATTTTTATCTCTAGACTAGGTGTCTGTTTAGGTGATGTCTCCCATGACATATGGATTTTCCTTCAAGTACTGTATAATGTAACAGTTTTGACAGATGGAAAGCTGCAATTCTCTTTGGGAAAGCTAATCCATTGAATAGAACGTGGTAGTTGAACTGTAACTCCCCAGAAACTCTACAACAATTCACTCAGGAGAAGTTTAGTTATAGATTAACCCCAGATAAAGAGATTGATTGGCTAGGCAAACTAAACATCAATTCAGTTTAACTCAGCATAATAGATTTTGTTCTACTTTTCCTAACAGAATAGAAATAGTTCAGGAAAACTGTGATTTGGACACTTTGTTTTCCAGGGGAGAAAAAAAAAGGCAAAATATTTTGTAGAGCCTTCCCAACTTCCTCTAAATCAAACAATATTCTGTGTAATTTAGATTAGGTTTAGTACAAATGAGAAAATGAGAGATAACTTAGGGTTTTATTTATTTTTCACATTGGTTTTCTCCTTTTCTAGCTTCTCTTTCCTTAGTGTAGCTTAGTGAATTTTCCTGGTGATTCTAATTTCTTCTGCATGTGCAGCATCTGGTTATCTGTCTCATGCAACAATCCATGTTTCCCTCTACATCTTCTTGATGCTTTTTCCTTACTGTCTTGCTATACCTCCGTGTGATACCTCGTTAGTTCTCCTCATTTCTCTGTATTTTTTTCTCTTCATTTCCCTGCATTTCTCTTTCCTTTTCATCAAATCGACCAAAAGCACTCTCTCATGTGTTTTTCTACTGTTTTTTTAAACTGCAATTCCAGGCTGATGTTAACTTCACATTTTCTCTCCTTTAGAATCACATACTTATTTTTCTGTCACATTATTAGAAAGCAGGTCCTTCAGTTTCCTTCCCTCTTCACTCAGCATAGCCATAATTTTATTTTTCTAGATCAAAATTTCTGTGTTTTTTTTCCTCAGTTATTTTTCTTCCAGCTTCAACTTTGCCTATAGGAGGAAGAGCAAGATAGTAGTTTTGCCTCTTGGATGGCATTCCTCTCTAAATGAGTAAGGTCCTTTCTGTTCTTGATGGTGTTTAGTCATTAACAGACAGTTTGCTTCGCAAATATTTGTCAGTAATTTAGTTAAATAGTAACAAAAAGTAAACTGCATGATTGCAAATCGAAAATTCCTTCTCCTGCAGTGGTTCAAGTGGTTTAGGCGGTACATAAAAGGGAATTTCAAGTAACAGAGTAAAATATTTATAAAAGGGCTTTTTAGCATGAACATGTGTATATGCTACAAGAACAATCACAAAAAATATTCCTGTTAGAAAGTACATGTAAAAACTAGAAGATTAAAGTTACAAGTTATCCTATTAATACTTGAAAATATATTAAAATAAACTGAAAGAATACACACATTAAACTTAAGACAGTACAAAGCTTATTTTTCCCCAGAGAAAGAGAAATCATGGCCAGAGTACAAAAGTAGAGATAATTAGAGATTTGTTTCTTTTCTACCTCCCAAGGTAGGGCTTAATCCTACAGTAATCTCTTTATTGAGAGCCAAGTGTTAGTCAAGGAGCCTGCTGCACAGATTTGAAACTAGCATTTAGTTAGATATTTTCAGTATCTGGGAAGCAGCTATCCTATGAATTTGTAGTCTGCATTGTTTTTTATTTTGTCCTGCATTGTAATGCACTGACATGGATTCATTATATATTTGCCAGCTTGTATCATGATACAGAGTGAGACTTCCAGTCGTGACCAGTAAGCCTCCAGAGCCCTTCTGTCCTTTAGCATGGGAAGGGAGTTTGTACTGGGCACACAATGACTGGCACACTCTGGGAATGAGATAAACTGATTATCTCAGAACAATTTTGCCTTTGAGTATTTCAGCCTCGTGTTTCCCACTGTCAAGCTTGCTTTAAGGATAAATGCAGAACAAATTTGGGGTTCACTTCAGTGGGGTAGATATTAAGCATATTGTTTTTCTGTCTTTTTAATTTCCAAACTGATTTACAGCCGTGTTGTACATTGGTTGGCTCTTTTAATTCCCAGGTGAGATGGGAAACATGGCAAAAAAAGAAATATACATGCTGAGGCAAAGTTTTGAGGTTTTTGTTAAATGCTCAAAGATTGCATCTACCATTGAATTTAAATGGTATTTATGTATGTGATGTTTAAATCCGCACTCAACTGAAATTTTGCACTGAAGGATAATAAAGTTCCCACAGACCGCGTGCCATGCCCAGGGGTGTCTCAGACTTTGTGGTGCTGGAGAGTTCTCTCATCCATATAGGTCCCAATGATGTTCAGTGATGAGATAACCCCTTCATAACTGGAAATGAATCTAGTCAACCATTCTGGACTTAAGGAGCTCAGGCTCCATGTAAAACACAGTAGCTCAGGAACAGTGGTACATGTTAGGAGAGGAAATGTGGAGCAAAGGGTATTCTACAGGCCTGGGAGAACAGCCATAATACTTAATAAACCAGTCTGTAGGTGTCTCATTCATACTTAACTGTGTAATTTTGATACCAGTCTAGAAAGAGAAGTGGGTGGTCTAAAGACAAGTGTCTCTGGAAGGGATGGATGTTCAGAGGGTGTGAGTATCCAGGTGACCCTATGTGACACAGGCACATTCCTACACAGTGATCTGAAGGGTCAGGTAGAGAAAGGGTAGAAAAAATGTTTGGTGCTTGCTGGGTTGACTTGCTTCACATATTTTTTGTTTGTGTTTAAAATGAGGTTGACATAGAAAAGTTTTATTTATTAAACTAGTAAATGTCACTGGTGCCTCTCAGAGTGCCCACTCTGCCAGCCCGGGCTAACCCTGGCACTGGGCAGCAGCAGGTACAGCTCCGTCTGCCGCGCACCCCGGGCTGATCCTGGGGGTTCCTCAGCGCACCCAGCTCACGGCACCGGCCCCAGGGCTGAGGCAACGATAGTGAGAGAGAGAAGGAGGGCTCTGCAGAGGGGTTGGCACACAAGTTTATTCGGGCCCCTGACGGGACCTCTTCACCTCAAGGTCTTTCCTTGGCAGAGCAGAGAACTAAGGATGAACAGTTACTTTATGCCCAGGTGGGAGGAAGGGAAGGAGATAAGGGATTCACCAACCAGGGTAAAACAGGGGTGAGGGACACCTAGGGGGGGCCAATCTCCCTAAAAGGGAGGGGGACCCCCCTGGCTACAGCCCATCACTCAACGCCCTTCAGGGGCTCTCCAGCAGCAGGGATGGACCCCTGGGTTGTCAGACATGTCCCTAGAGGAGGGGAGGAGGGAATGGATACGTGACTGGGGGGGGGGGGAATGAAGGGTACAACCAAATTTTGTACAACAATGGGGTACATGGACTGAACCACAAATTAACATACAACACAGATTATAAAACACACTGCTACAAGTAAAAAGGAAAGAGTGGCCTGTACCCTCTCCTTGTTTATCCAAGGGCTTAATGATTTGAGCATTAATTCAGGCAGTAGGTGCACAAAGTCCATTTAATTTACTGCCTTCAGGAATTCCAAACGCAATGCCTTAATTTAGAGGTTATAAAATGTTCAAGTATTCTGCTTACAGAATTCACTTTACTGAAGTTTTGAATGAAATGAATTGGATCAGGAAGAGTAAGTGTGTCACTTGCTGGTGAGAGGACTCCCAAAGAAAAAGGAAGGTGTGGGAGCTTGGTTCTTACAAATAGTTGACATAAGATAGTTGTCAAAAGAAGGACTGAAATCCATGTGCCCCCTCTTGTGCAGATCTAACCACCAGCCTGTAGAGGTTACTCTTTACTTTTACAAAAATGAAGAACTGGGCCATTCAATTGTGTATTTCCATACTGGGTTGAGGAGCAGCTCCTCACTACTGTTCCTGAACTTGGTGACATGCAGTGGCAAGAGTACTTTGTATTCAGTGTTGCAGCATTTAAGACAAAAATCTTATATTTTGTTGGGGAGGGAAATGGTTTTGTTTGTTATTGAGAGGGCTACTGTGGTAACTCAGCAGTTTTCACAAGAACATACCTGTTCTGTGGAAACTTCTCCAGTGTAAATGGCGTTCCTAGTCAAAAGTGAGTACTTGTCAGGTGTGCAAGCATACACAAACAACTGGGACACTGATTTGAAATCCAAGGGAGAGAGGTCAAAATTAGTTTGAATAGAGTCTCTTTGGTCTCAGCTGAACAACCAAAACTATTTATTCTTCTGGCATGAACAGGTCAACCTGGTTTTATTTCTGTAGGTTTTAAAAGCATAAGGGTCCATCTCAAAGCAAAAAGCCCCCTGCTTTTCTGAAACCACTGCAAATCTTTGCAGTGGCAGAAAACAGCCTGTTTCCTGCCTTCCTCCATGTAAAATGCAACCTAAAAATTCCTTAATGTCTTTCTGTACACATGAGGGGTTGAAGTCTGCCCTCTTTTCACAATAGGGATGGGATGTTGTTTGTGGGATTGGCCCACTGCAAAGGTATAACCCTTAATTAGCAGGAAGGAAGCTTAATGGAGCCTGAGGACCTAGTTAGCTCTCAGTTGTGCCTGAGGGTGTGAGGAGCCTGTGGAGGCAGGTGAGGAGGTGGGCAGGGAAGACCTATGGTAAAAGAAAGCTCATGTAGTGGAGTTAGTGCTTGGCTGCAAGAAAATCAGAGTCCACGAGAAGTGAGAGGAAACCAGGGAGCTGGAGGAACCAAACTGAGAGCAGGAATTTTATGGTTTGTGCTTTGAGTAAGGAAAGACTGGGATCAAATGAGAGCACTGCAGAGACCAATGTCAGGAGGGGGCATACCTACTTGATTTGCAGTGGTGTTTGCCAAGGGATGTGAGAGTTGAGAAGTCTGTGCTCCCTTGTGAGAAGTGTTGCAGCAAGGCCTTGGTGGGCATCTGGAAGGAGGCTCACTTTTTTTGGTGATGCTTGTAACCTAAATCCTGACTGAGGCTCTAGTTTGCACAGTCCAGCAGGATTTGTATGGTAGCACTGGTGTGGAAAGTTGTTGTTTGCACGTAGAGATTAGATTGAACAAAGGGAAAAGTGGAGTGGTTTCTTGGAAAGAGGTTGATGCCTTTGATGATTTGCCCCACAGATAGTATTAAGGTTTTTTCCTTCCTGGAAAAAAAGGATGTAGCAAGGTCCATGCATGCCTATGGCAGGGCAGTGGATGCTACATAGCTTTGTTATTCATGTTTCTGAGACAGTTCTTTTTTGGTTGTTTCTTGGCATTCATAAACAGTGTCCCCTCTGTCCCCACCTAGGTGTGTGGAATGAGTGCTTATGGATTTCTTTGTAGTGCCTGAGATGGAGGCTTTTGAAACTCTGCTTTTCAGAAGAGATACAAGAAGCATAGCTGACAGACTGGTCATTACTGCCAGGAACTTTTGATTTGTTTGCTTCATAGTCCTAACAGAACTTGGAATTTGTGACTTGAAAGATCTGTTGGTGTATTCTCCATATACCCCACCAGTCAGTGCAAGCAAGGGAGCTGTTTGTTTGGTTGGCTTTTGTTTGTTTGTTTTATTTGTTTGTTTATTTTGTTTTTGTCTGCATACTTCTAACTAGTTTCAATTCTCAAAAAGGGACAAAAATGATTTAAGGTTTTCTCTTCTAAGCTAATGAATGACATCTATCATGGCATTGTGAGGAAATCTGTTGGTTACCTGAGGCCTTTTTGTAGCTGAAGAGTTTATTGCTGATGACACAGAGAATGTCTCTCATCATACTTTTGTGCTGTAAGGGCTGAACCTTGTCACAAAACTCTTGCATGGGACAGGTGTAAATTTAGGAAATCTAGCTAATCACAGCAGCTGCTGTTTTGAGCTTGTACATTATCAGGTGGAACTTTGCCCAATTGTTTTGGTTCAATTTAGAAGTAACTTTAAAAGGAAGCATTTAATTTACTTAGAGATGATCTGTCCCACTCTTGTCTGGAACAATTGTCTCTTTTGCAAAAACAAAATGGTTTCCCTTATAGCTAGGGTACATATTTTGTCTTACCATATAAAGTTACTCAGCTGCTTTTTCCCTACTTATTTATAAATGGGAATTTTCTTCCTTCTTCACTCTTAATGCTTCTAAGTGTCATATATTAGAAAGGTGCGTGATTTCTCTCACAGAACATAGCTGAACAAAGAATCATTGCTGTTTGTCTTCTAACCATTTGTCTTCTACCATGGCAATGTATGATACTGAAATATTAGCTTCTGCTAATTTGCAGAACTGACGTATTCTAATAAGGAATCCTAATAAAACTGGTTCATTTCTTCTATTCCTGTTAAACATTAAATTTAAATTACTTGCTGGAAACAATTGTATTAGAAACACTTCTATGATTAAGAACTTATTAAGAGTTACTAAAATCCTCCTTATGCATACTTATGTCATCTTATACTTTTATCTGTGTGTCTTAAGGCTCTAATGGCACTAGAAATAATATCTCACAGTGCATCTCTCCATAATTCCCACTGGTCTGCTGAAAGATAGTATTAAGAAATCATTAAGAGCATAGTCTCTTTATGTTCCCATAAGCTTTCCATTAATTTGCATCTAGCTGTCTAAACTACAGCAAAATTAATATTTACAGCAAGTTAATACATTGCTAATAGAAATGTGAAGCACACTTATCCCTTCTCATTATTAATAGCCCTCTCTGAGCACAGATGTGTTCTTGTAGGATGTGTTTGGTTGCGAGATACGTGCTGATGACAAGGGCACCCAGAATCTTGCTGGGCACACTCAATTCTTAAGAACATTCTGTCCTAAAAGCTTGATTGTACACCAAGCTGTGAAGCCCCTCCATATTTCCAAATGTCCTGGAAGAGTGGTGTTGGGAGTAATAGCAAACAGGCTTTACTGTAGATAAACACAGTGTATGGATTGAAGAGCAACAGTGTTGGTTGACCCCTTGGGAAGTGTGCAGCTCCCGTTTGGGAGGCAGGGATGTCCTGTGGGTCTGGCAGTGGGCCTAAGGTTATAAACCAGACACAGAGAAGAAAAGAGATGTGTTTGTCAAAGCAATTGAATTAGGCTTTCTTCACATTCAGGCATGCATTGCTGTGTTTGGTGATCTGAAACTGGAAGCACAGATTTGGATGAAATTGCAGGATTCCATAAGCTAGTATTCTAGGCATGAACCTACTCTGCCTGTGCTACCAGGCTGCTGCTTTTATTTGCTGGTAAGGAAAGGAACAATACTATAATCTTTCCAGATGTGATGAAACAAATATTTTGCTGGAATAAAACATATTTGCGTGCATTTGCTACAGTCTGAAGATATGTGTTACCTTCCATCAGATGGTGAGGTAGTAAATTTCATTGATTCAACTTGTTTCTCACTGCTGGCAGCCTTCTGTGCCTTACAGATCTGTTTTTGCTGAGACCATTTCTAATGTTCAAAAGTTGGAAGCAGTTTTAATCTGCTTGTTTAAAAGCTGTCAGAGAGCTGACGTGAATGAATGTTTACTTTAAGTAGCCTCAGGCTTCCCATCTGATCATGGGCTGTGTTCCTGGTAGGAATGGGGACCCAGCTTATGATCAGAGAAAGTTGAGGCAAGTGTTGTTACTTAGCACAGCATCGAGTTTTATTGTGCACTGGTTGGAGTCCCAGTGAACTTTGGCAATAATATTAAATGTGGCTTTTTCATCAGGCCCTCAGGGAAACTGTTACAGAAGATTTTAATCTTTTTAATTTTGAAAGTCCTGAGGATCAGGCACTAACGCTTTGCATGCTGTCATAGCATGTCAAAGCACTGCTGCATTTGAGTGAGGGTTCACTGAGCAGTCCTATCATGACAGGGAAAACAAATGGTGAATGACTCTCAATTGCTTTTGGTTGTGCCAGCTGCACTAAGGTATTTGTTTAAATGAAAGCTTTCAGCATAAATAGCTATGCATACAGAAACAAATTCAAGTTTGAGAATTCTACCTAAAATTTCTGTTTGCTTCCATAACAGCTGTAAGGATGGAATAAGCAGAATAGTCTGACAGGAGCCATATGCCTCTTCTCATGTTAGAGCTGTAACCAGCAGCTCATGGCACATTATTGCACCAGCGACAAAATGTTTGTAAGCTACGTAATAAAGGTGTTCAGATGGTGGTCTCTCAGATGCTGAAGTCAAGATGCATTTAATTGAAAATCTTTGAAAACACTCAGCTCAGGTCATGACATGAGGGAAACTGTAATGTAGGAGAGGTAAGTATAATGTTAATATCAGTTCTAACTTTCTCTGAGATATGTAACCATTTGGTTTTGTTTATGAAAACGTGTAAACTGTACCTGGAAATAACCGCCTAACTGTCTCTTATTTAAGTGGACAGGAAACTTATTTGTGGGCCAACTGCCTAGAATGGTTGTTCATCAGTTTACTACTTACAGATGATAGTTCTGCAGAAATATGCCTTTATACACTTTGCTTATTCAAATATGTAGCAACAGAAAACATTGGGTATGTGAATGATGTTTTTATGTGATTGGGTATGTGGATGATGTTTTTATGTGATTGGTTTAAAAGAACAAGCCCTACTCGAGAAGAAGTAAATCTGGCGAGTCAGGCAGGGCTTGTTCATGGTACAGTAAATTATTCCAGCCTTCCTGAGCATGAATATCTGGCAATGATAAAAACTTAGTATAAACCCCTATTCTACGGTTCTATTAAGCTCAGAGATGTTACCACAATCCTTTACAACACAAACATTTTTCTTTTTGGACTTCTGACATAATTTAGATGACTGTCAGATCTGACTTGCAGGAATTTAGGTAATGGCAAGTTATAACAAATTCTAACTTCTATTGCTATATATGTGAGCAGAACAGGGTTCTACTACAGATTTACAGAAATGAGAAAAAAAGAAATAGAGACTTAGCAGGAGGTGGTTTAGTTTTGCTTCACTTGCATTTAGTTCTTCAGGCTTATGTTTCACGTTTTATCTGGCTTCTGAATTATACCTGACATTGTAGCATAAGGATGTCTATACAATTTTATACAATTCTCAGAGCTTGTTCCTAAGTAATCTTTTAGAGACATGGATTTTCTTAATTGATTTTTTTTCCACAATCCTGTTAGGATAATAAAATGGAGGCAGCTATTCTTTACCTGAAGACATATCAACCTAGTGGCATTTGCCTTCAGATTAGGAATATAAAGTAGCACGAGATTGATTAAAGCAAAATCTTGCATCCTTGCAAATGTTACCACTGTCACGTCCTTTTAAGTTCTGGTTTGTGTTGAAATTGACCTTGGATGCTTCAGTGGTACCTGAGTCAGAAAGAAAGATGACTATTATTACTATTAATCAATGCCTGCAGAGGAGCATCTGGGACCAGTTATGATGTATTCTAAAGGGATAATCAGGACTATCTGGAATAGAATAAATATTGGCAATATTACTCTGTGGGAAGGAAGGAAGCACAGAGTGCTTAGCCCTCTATATCTAGTTGAGTTGTTGCTGCTGTAATAGGAGATCCTGAAGTTGTGATTTTTTTTTTTCCCCTACCTGGAGGTCTTGTTTACAGAGAGTGATGTTTGATGACAGGGTTACAGCTGAAGTTGACACCAAAAGGTGTTATTTCATTCAGAATTACTTATTTTGGCACAAAAATAAAATAAAAATAGCTAATGCAATTTAAAAAAATCTTTAGGATTCAAAGATAGGGGATAGGTAACAATGACTGTGATTATGGGGCTTGAGATTCGTAGCTTGCTTGTTATTTACTCTCTAGGATCCTATTGGGATCCCAGAGCTATGTATTATTGGAATTTATGGGCAAATGGCAATGTAGCAACATGCTGAGTTGTTGGAAATGTCCATATTTGCAGTGTTTTGATGGAAGACTGTGGAAATTAATTTTGTAATTTGGTTTGGTTTCTTTGATGCTAGCAGATTCCTTGTGAGGTTATGCAAAATAATTTTGTAGTTCCTGCTAGAAAGTACAGAATGGCTAGGTATGTTGGAATTAGAAAAAAATTAGTAAGAAATTAGTATTTTTAATCTTCTATATGTGAGACTAAGCATAGGCAGCGTAAGGGGAAAATTAGTTGTCAGTGAAGGTGTGTCCAACCAGAGATTCTAGAAATCCAATCCTATTATGCTGCATGTTCTTTTTGAGACTTAGGTGCAATAAAGCAACATATTTTTCTATGAAGTAAAGGTATATCCTTTATATACAGATAAAAAATATATATATTTTGGGATGAATCCTGTTAAATCCTGTTCTTGAAATTCGTGCACAACATAGTTTTGATTTATCAGTAGGCATTGGATACCTATCTGAGCTGACAGTGTTTGGTCAGAGTTGAGAGGGGAAGATATAAGAAACCAAACACATACCCCTTGTTTTTCCTTTTTATATATGCCTCACTTGGAATCCTGAAAAAAAAATTGGCGTCAGTAGATGATCAAAAAACTAGACCATTGTATGTCTGTTAAGGAAAATATTGGAGCTGCTGTGTACTTTTCATCNGGGTCCTTGCCTTCTGTGTTACGTCCTGGTGCCTTGCTCATGTAACCCTACTTTTTCATGCTACTTTTATTTATTTACTTATTTATATATTTGTTTATATATATTGATACATTTTTTTCCATGCATTAAGACTGATTTGACTATGGTTCTGATTTCTATTATACAATAACTTGAAGCTACTTTGAGCTTCCTGTCACTTCAATAGAAGCAGGAAGTCTGTCTTTTTGCCTGGAGGGGGATTAGTGTTTACTTTGCACATAACAAAAAAAAGAGATGGCACAAAGCACTGTTCAGAATGCAAAGAAATAGTTTGTAGTGTAAGTTATATGCTTCAAGGATAGATGAAGCTTGCAGAAACAGCATTCAGTTTCTGAAAGTAAAGCAGATGCCCAGATTCACAAAAAAAAAAAAGGGGAAATTTGGAACAGCTTGGCATGTTTTATTTTTTTTTAAATAAATGAAATATGAGAAGGAATATGCATGTTTATATTTAAATGTTACATTTCTGTGGGCATTATTTAAGTAAATATTTCTGTCATCTGGCTATTTCTGTGAAAGCTAGAATGGTCTTGCTAGGATATCTGAACTAGAAAGCCCTCCTGTTGTGTCTTCTTGTCTAATATATTTTAGTCTGTCAAAGGGAAATAAGCAGAAAAACTTATTTCAGTGCTGATTTTAAAAGAGGGTGAAGGGACTATCTTTCATTATTAACTTTCATCACCACTTCTTCAGGCAAGAGTTTTTTGTAGTGTTGGCCTGAGATAAGTTTCTTTGTAGTTAAACATGATTTCAGNAGTTCCTGCTAGAAAGTACAGAATGGCTAGGTATGTTGGAATTAGAAAAAAATTAGTAAGAAATTAGTATTTTTAATCTTCTGTATGTGAGACTAAGCATAGGCAGCGTAAGGGGAAAATTAGTTGTCAGTGAAGGTGTGTCCAACCAGAGATTCTAGAAATCCAATCCTATTATGCTGCATGTTCTTTTTGAGACTTAGGTGCAATAAAGCAACATATTTTTCTATGAAGTAAAGGTATATCCTTTATATACAGATAAAAAATATATATATTTTGGGATGAATCCTGTTAAATCCTGTTCTTGAAATTCGTGCACAACATAGTTTTGATTTATCAGTAGGCATTGGATACCTATCTGAGCTGACAGTGTTTGGTCAGAGTTGAGAGGGGAAGATATAAGAAACCAAACACATACCCCTTGTTTTTCCTTTTTATATATGCCTCACTTGGAATCCTGAAAAAAAAATTGGCGTCAGTAGATGATCAAAAAACTAGACCATTGTATGTCTGTTAAGGAAAATATTGGAGCTGCTGTGTACTTTTCATCTATTCACTCTCGCAGTTACAGCAGGGTCACTGTTTAGATCCTTCTTGGTTTATACCCCAGATAACTTAATTTGGTAGGGTTAAGTAGTGAATTATATGCTGCCTAAATTACAGATACTTGTTATCCTTGTGTAGGTTTGATTTTTATTCATTACTGGATTGTACTTGTGGCATGTTCTTACTTCTTCCTGATTTATAATGGATCTCTTTATTGAATTATTGAGCAAAACCTTTAAATAAAACATCAAAGAATTCTCTTCTACTATCAATTCTCCTACAGTCATTAGATGTATCTATCCTTAGGACTACTTTCCTCATCAGAATACTGACACTGCTAGAATTATTGCTAAATGTACTATGCACTAAAATGTTCATCCAATATAGCCTTTTTTCTTTTGAAAGTGAAATTGTTTGCCTTATAAATATGCAGAATTAGTTTGCTTCTTGTACAAGTGTTTCCCACAGTAACTGTTTTGTTCTTTGTGACCACTTTAAATGTACAGTAGTTTTTAAAGGTGAAGGAAAACAAAGTACTTGCAGAAAATGTAGTTAAATTGCTTCTTAAAAGTATGTCCATTATCAGAGTTAAGAAAAAGACTGGAGTTTGTCTTCCAGTCATTGGTCATCTTCCATATTCTGTGTATTACATTCTACTTTCCTTGGTCTATAGAGCCACTGAATCCAGACGGTGAATTGTGATGATTTCTCAGCAGTCCCGTTTGTGTGGAGGTCCAAACTTAAGCTCAGGTCTTCCCATTGCCTGTTGTATAAACTCTACTTTTTCATGCTACTTTTATTTATTTACTTATTTATATATTTGTTTATATATATTGATACATTTTTTTCCATGCATTAAGACTGATTTGACTATGGTTCTGATTTCTATTATACAATAACTTGAAGCTACTTTGAGCTTCCTGTCACTTCAATAGAAGCAGGAAGTCTGTCTTTTTGCCTGGAGGGGGATTAGTGTTTACTTTGCACATAACAAAAAAAAGAGATGGCACAAAGCACTGTTCAGAATGCAAAGAAATAGTTTGTAGTGTAAGTTATATGCTTCAAGGATAGATGAAGCTTGCAGAAACAGCATTCAGTTTCTGAAAGTAAAGCAGATGCCCAGATTCACAAAAAAAAAAAAGGGGAAATTTGGAACAGCTTGGCATGTTTTATTTTTTTTTAAATAAATGAAATATGAGAAGGAATATGCATGTTTATATTTAAATGTTACATTTCTGTGGGCATTATTTAAGTAAATATTTCTGTCATCTGGCTATTTCTGTGAAAGCTAGAATGGTCTTGCTAGGATATCTGAACTAGAAAGCCCTCCTGTTGTGTCTTCTTGTCTAATATATTTTAGTCTGTCAAAGGGAAATAAGCAGAAAAACTTATTTCAGTGCTGATTTTAAAAGAGGGTGAAGGGACTATCTTTCATTATTAACTTTCATCACCACTTCTTCAGGCAAGAGTTTTTTGTAGTGTTGGCCTGAGATAAGTTTCTTTGTAGTTAAACATGATTTCAGTAAGTGCTTGGACAATTGATGAGCAAGCTGTTGAATGCAAAGACACAGCCTCTAGACTTAGGAAGCCCCTGACCTGCATTTATGTGAAAGCTGGTAAAGGTACTGAGGGTATGATATAGCATTATCTCCTTACCCTGTTGTTCTGCCAGTCCCTGACAGAAATGGGATACTGGGTAATCGGTGCTTTGATGCATGTCTGTAATGTGTGCTCTTAATGCACCTTGTTGGATTTGGCCCCACCTGTGTGTGTCTGGGTAGCAGAAGACTTTTCTTACTGCTCGGGGCTCTTTGTATGTTTTCAGCTGAAACCCTCTGAGCTCTTGATTTTCCAACCCTAACCCTTAGTCCCTGTTTAAAACCAAAGTAAAGCAAGGTAGTCAAAGGCAGTTCAAATGTATGTAGATACAAACTGCATTATGAATCCTATGACAACCCGCTTCCTTAACTGCTTCCCAAACCAATTTCTAACACCAGTGTTTCTTCGCTTTATGATCTAAATATTTTATTTTTTGTCTCCAGGGCCCTAGATATGTCTCCATAAATTAGGTTTTTATCTGTATCATTTGCTCATAACATTGCAGAGTCTCAAGTTTTCTATATTAATTGTCTAATGCTTCATATACATAGCATTTCAAAGATGTTTTTTATGCTTTAGTTCGCAGCATTTCTGTGAGGCACATTCCCAAAGACAGCTTCTTGTCCCAGTTTGCCCAGCTGACTGTAAATCTTCCTTTACTGATGAAATGTTAGTGGGCTGCTCTCAGCAGCTCTTAGCTTTCTATCAGTTATTGCTTCTTCTCTGAGTTGTTGGGAACTCCCAAATTATGCATTTGTCACTTCTGTTTCATTTACAAGAGTCATTCATTTCTGCCTTTAATTCCTGTTCCAACTGGCAATGGGGATTGTGGTAGTCCCAGGCTGTGCTGCAGTACCTGACACTGTAGATCCATCTACAGAAACTTGAGTATTTTCAATCACACTTAAAGATCTTTTTCTGTTACTGGTTGTTTAAGTCACTGACCAGGCTCAATCAGTATATTTTCAGTTGTGCTGTTCACTGGTAGATAGCTAAATCATAAAAAAGACAAAATTGAGACAGGGTATTTGTTATCTTTTTGCCATGGGAACATGAAAACTTTTCCCTGGCCCACTTCTGGTCTTGCACAAATAGTGTAGCTCTGTAGTCAACAGTGTGTCAGAAGATCCTGTTGCCCGTTGCATTGGGACTTCAGGGCTCTGGTGCAGCATGATAAAAGCTGTTTCCTCCTCTGACTAGTGTCATTGCGGCTGCTCGCCTCAGCCCTGTGAGGATTGCTGGCTTTGCAGCTTGTGCTATCCCAGATCAGCTGGAGGTAAAGGCATGTTTTCCTGTATGAGCCTGAGAGATTTATTTGCTGTATATTGTGGTACACGATGTGACCACAAGAAAGGTAAATGTTCTGTGTGGTAGCTGTGAGATCATTTGAACACATTAAGGTTTACAGTTCTCTAGAAAATAATCAAAGAGATGTGACTGCTCTGTTTTTAAGTGGGAATAAGTGCCACAGCTACATACTGATGCATCTTTTCTTCTCATATGCACTATGCCTCACATGGGCACAGTATTTAGGAACTCAGTTGCAGATCTTTAGTATGGTGCTCCCAGGCTATATCTTTACCCATCCCTTTCCTCAAGCTACCTCATTTCCAGCTTTTCAGAATTTGCACATAGTTTGATTCTGATTCAGAAAAGCCTGGCATTTGTGGAGATGAAATAAGAGTTCAACAGGCAGCTCAGTGATCAAACATTTCTAAAAGCAGGATGACTTGCAGAGGTGAGAGACAAAGGCTTTTCTGTCATTGGTGCATGGAAGGATACTAGCAGGGAGTAGAGGAAGGGTAATGATTATCAGTCCCCATCTTCCATATGTCTGCTAAGAGTTGGGAAAGGGTTTTGTCTTGTCAGCATCATCAGAGGATGCATGTGTGCTGCAAGAAATGTGAATATTACACCAGAATTAAAAATTACAGCAAATCGTAAACTGATTGATTTCATGGTGACAACAAAAGAAAGTGCTATTTCATTTAACGGATTGCAACAAGAGGAAAGTTGTTTGTAAGAGAGCAGACAGTGCCCATCTCTTTGACACATGGTGTGATTCTTGGTGTTGTCCTGTGCAGGGCCAGAACCTGGACTCGATGATCCTTGTGGATCCTTTCCCACTCAGGAGATTCGAGGATATTCACCACTAGGTGCTGTTGCTTAAGACAGGAGGACCAAGTGTAAGAATATAGACATTGCCTTAGCAAATACAATCCATAATCCAGTGCTTCATTAGAACAGGTTTCGTAGGGATGCTGTGTTTATTCTGTCAGCAGAGATTTTTTTTTTAAAGGAAGGCTAAGTAACTGTCTGTTAGTTGTTACTTGCTTATTTTTTTTATTCAAAGACAGAGATGGACAAAAGTGACCTTTACAGATTCTTTGAATTTGTATGGAAGCTAGATGTGATTTGATTTATCTTTTTGGGGAAACTCCCCTGGTTAAAAACATATCAGTACCCTGCTGTCAGTGGTGTTCCTGTGGGTTACAGCCTGCATGACTGGACATATGGGTCAGCAAGTGAAATTCACTTGCACTCTTGGAGGGATATAATGCCCCATTTGTCCATTTACCACAATAGCAGAAAGTTCTGTGATCATTGTCCTGTGGAGAAGTGATAATTAGATAAAGAGAAGCATGATAATATGCTATAGTATAAAGTAGTTTTAAATGAGTACAGATGTATTGCTCCTAACCACTGAACCTATACTTTATGAAAATCATCACACACTTGATGCAAGGAGCACTTTCCTCATCTCATGCCATCTGTGCATCTGGCAGAATAATACAGGAAACTCATTTGTACATTCACTTGGGAGTGTATCCTTCCCATTAAGAAAAAAAAAACAAGTGATTTTTAGATCATATCTTACAGTTAACGATACCAGATTTCAGGCAGAACACTGTTGAGCTGATATACTTTTTTCCATTTTATTTCTAGGGCTAGATTTCTTGTTGCCAAAATGTAGACACCAAAATGCCAATATACCAACAAGATAGCATTGTTCACAATATTTTCAACTTCAGGGAAGATTTTAACAAAACTTCTGTCCTGAAGTTAAATTTAAATTCTAGACTCAGAGATTTTTACACTGTAGTATGGAGACAAAGGCAATCTATCCTTACCATGTTTTTATATTCTTTTCCTGCTGGGCTAGATAAAGTTTTGGCTTGTCCTAGCATAGTAGTGCTGTTCTTATATGAGTGAATGTAGCTTTGCAGGTGTATGCCAAGCTCAGTAACATGTCTTTGTCTTTGCACAGTCCTTTAACTCATGCAGCTACTTCATTTTTCGACATGGAATTTTGTACAAATAATACAAAGACTTGAGTGTATTACAAAATAGTCACTTTCTCTTCCTGGGTACCATGAAAATTAAAAGTAGACTCTTGTGATAGGCCAAAGAATCAAAAGCAATATCTGCTCAAGTGAACACAGATTATCTTCATATTGGGGAATACCAATTTTAATTATCTTCACAGTTGTTTTCCCACAGTTAGAACCTAAGCTTCTTCACTGACTTTCATTTCAGATGAAGCATTTTCTGTTTAAATATTTGAGTCCATGGATGGAAGTAGCCCTCACTTCTATGAAAACATGTTTGGAAAATGTGTGATACTTTGCAGCAGATGCTTAGTACCTTTCCAAGATACAGTCATGATCAATTAGTAAAAGTAGAAACAACTATCACATTGCAGAGGCATGATATTACAAGTCTCCAGGATTTCTCTCTCTGGGTTGATATGAAATGTGGGCAGACATTGTCTCAATCTACCCATGCAGCATTCACTGGAACTCCTGCACTCTTGCTTGTCTCAGCTATACAAAGTTTTGCAGTACGTGGGGCATTGCATGTGCTGGTGGATTCTGTGCATCACCCCTTTCACTTCTGTGGGCAGTTTTTGATGTCAGAGGGTGCTGCTGGTTGGCCACAATTGGTGAAGTGAGGGGAGGAAGCTGCTGTCCCACCTGCCCTCCTGTATTCATTCTTTCCACCAGAGTAGCCATGGGCACCTTGGCTTGACTCCCTCCTCACTGCCCTGCTGAAGGAGCCTGACTAGATAGTGGCCTTTCCGCTTTCCTTGATGTAAAGTAGTAGAGACGGTGGGAGGCAGTAGAGAGAAGGGGTGAGGATGAACATGGCAGAGGACAACAGTAAAGTGTACTTTAACTAATAAGTGTAGCTTTAACTAATCCTGAAAATGTTACTGCTGCAATTTGTTAATGACAGGATGTCATGAACTCTCTAAAATATAGGTTTGCCTAGATTTCATTACTAGGTGTATACTTAAATTCGAATGAAATCCTGTGAGGGAAGGAAGGGAAAAAGAGCTGTTTTGTTTATTTGGTTGTTTGAGTTTTTTGGGGTAGTTTTTGGCTGAAAAGATATTGCAGTGCGAGAGAGAAAAATTTCTTGCTAGGCAAGATCTTCCCTTTCTGCATTTCCTAGTTCTCTGAACCTTAAAAGGTAAAGAGCAAAACCAATTTAATCCACTAGAATCTAAGGAGCAGTCACATTTCAAACAATCATAAATTTATTCAGCTTCTTTCCTCCCTTCCCCCCAAATCTCATTATGCTGATGAGCAAAATGCCATTGCTGCCCCACACTTTCTTCACCTACAGTTTATATTACATTCTAGCTAGATTGCTGTTAAAAGGTGTGTGCAGTTTTCTAATTTATGGTTAGCAAGTCTGTATCACCTTTGTAATCCCAACTGTTGTGCAATAACAATTCCTATGTAGCTTCAACTGGGAACTACAAATAATTTCTCATAAGTTTGCTACTAAGAAACATATCTTAAGGAATGAGAGAAAGCTTATTATAATAATTGCCTGCAGATGTGAAATGAAAAGCATTATAGAAATATATATCGGTAACACTCTGTTAAACCAGAATCTCCCAATGAGGGATGCATAGTGATAAAGAAACCCATACATCAATACTTTCACAGCTCAGAAATTAGTTTCTTAGACTTTCATCATTCAAGGAAATCACATTTCAATCACTACTCAAGTGACATGGGTTTTCATACTTACAGTAATCTCCTGTATTGACAGTATATCAAAAATAGTTCCCTGAAGAATAAGGCTAATTTTCTAACCCAGTCAACCCTCACTTTGAAGTCTGGATTGGGATGGTGATGGAAAAGTTTTGCAAAGGTTGAAATACTGAACCTTAGAGCATTCTTTTTTCTTCCAGTATAATGATGGTAAATCTACCCTCTCATTTCAATGTTTTGAATAAGTCCCTAAAGCAGAAATCAGCAGTTGCATGTTGCTGTGCTTGACTCTTCTAGTGCCTTTCCCTTCTAGATTTTGTGCAACTACCATTAGTTCTACATGACATCCTATTTCAAGCTTTTGATGGATCTTACAGAAGTGAAACTCTTAGCAAGGTCTTTCAATCACAAAAGTACATTTCTTTTGCATGCGTAACAGGCTCTTGCTAAAGTTGCTTAATGAATTGCATCCAATGTTTGAAGAGGGAAGGTATGCAGGCTTGGGCAGTCCCTGCAATACTGAAAAGCAGGGAATATGCCCCTTTGAAATCAGGACAGTGATGGCTGTACCCTTTTCCCAATTGAGAGGGTTCTGCAGCCCCTTCCTGGCTCTCCTGAAGGTTCTGAGTCCTCACTTTCTCCTGCTGTGCTCAGCCCAGCTCTGCCGGGCTGTGTCTGTGCTGGGCCCAGCACACCAGCAGTGTGGAACCGTTTGCAGGGGCTGCACTGCTGGGGTGTCCTCACTGCTTGCACTGGTGGGGGGGGGGTTGGATCAGAAGAGGTGTTGTGGCCTTTGTGATGATTTTTTTGTCTCTGCTGGGATGTCCCATTCTGCTCTAACTTCTCCACAAAATATTCTGTTGTTTGGGCTTGTGATTTTGCTCTAGCAGTGTCCTAGCATTCACTGGGGGACAGTGTCGTCTTCAAATATAATGCAGAAACAAATAATGTAGTCTTAGAAATCATCACCTCTAAATAATAAATTCGGTTTTTAGTGAAAGCGTAATGACACCGTGAGCTAACTGTGTATGTTTTAAGTTACTCTCTTTTCCCTTTTCAAGATGGAAATCGTCATTATCTTCATAACTGGCATACCCCTCTCCATATTGCCTCTTACCTGCTTTCACAATGGCCTCTAAGTGCCCATAATTAAAGGTTGCTGTTGTGGATTGCACTAGGGTTCAAGAAGAAGTATAACAAGTGCCACTCATATATTGGAGTGGGGAGTACTAGTGGACATTGTGTTGCTTTGATTTACTGAACTTCTCACATGAGCACTGCATTTACCCTTTCAGCTCTGTGTGGGGCTGTGTCTAACTTGGTACTGTAATTTCAATGAAGGAAACTAAGAGCAACTCAAACAGAAGAACCACTATAGTAACTTCAGGAATAAATAAATAAAAGGTCAGTCCACATCATTAGGAGGTAAAAAGGTACCCACTGTCACTCTCTTGTGAAGTTTATGACTCTCTGTGTGGAGACACACAGATACATACTCAGAGAGAAGTCGACCTCTGTAATGTGATGCTCTCTAAAGCACCGTGAAAAACTTTACCAATACAAATAATATTTTTTGTCAAATCTCACTTAAATGTAAACTAGAGTAAGTCAATATGGATAGCAGTATGGGTTGTGTTCTTTGCTTGGTGTTTCTGTGGTTGCACTGAAAAGCACATTGGCTATGCAAACCCAAAAGATGCTCCAGCTTCACAAAGATACAGATTCTTAGTTGGGTAAGAAAATGCTTACTCTCATGACTTCCACTTCAAGCAATAAGGTGAAAAGCAGAAGACTGAATTAAGTCACTCATAGTAAGATGCTGAAGACACTACCTTGCCAACTTCTGACAGGAGCTGTTTTACTGGCTGTAACTAAGATTCTTCCATAGAAAATCTACACACTAGCTCTTTTTTCCATCTTTTGCAAATGTGTGTATAAGATAGGAATCTGAAATTGAGACCTGTGAATGATTCATGAAAATACTTGATATTTAAATGAGGAAAAAAAATCAGGGAACTCCAGGACTATCTTCAAATTAGCAAAACAACAGCAGTGTCTGGGCAATGCTACTGGGGACCATTGTACTTCACAGATGAACACACTTTTTGGACCACTGGGAGGAGAATAAACAAGCCTATAATGTGAACATGCTTTACAAAGGATCTGAAAGTGTAGGAAAGAGTCAGTCTCATAATTTTGCTTTTGGGGGATTAAATTGCCTAATTACATCCCAAAGTGCTGAACCTGGTATTTCTTTCCACTTATGCTGACCATTAAACATTGGGATAATTGTGTGGGCTGCAGAGCTGTGTAAAGACAACAATTCTCTTTTTAGGGGGAAAAATATTAGTATCTCTATCTCTGGTCTTGGAGGTTCCCAGAAGAGTTAGTGCAGCTTTTAGAGAGAATATGTATCATTTGCAGTGAGATTCAGAATCTTTGTGTTCAGCCTGAAATGGTTTTGTGGGGAGTAAAAATTTAATGCACTTAACTGCATAAAATGATATGCACACTGACCACCCCGGTTCTGCTTTAGTCGAGTCAAAATCAATTTGCAAAATGATGCTTGGAGCTAGTTTGAATGAATGATGTGATCTCCAATGCTTGAAAAGGATTACTGAACCTGTATGAACTTGATCATGACCTGTGCTATATTCTTCACAGGCATTATTTTACCTGCCTAGGCCTCTGTAGGCTGGTATCCTTGTAGGTTACATACCTCAGTCTTTAAAGTCTATGCGGAAAAAGGAATGCTCTAAACCCAGTCAAAACTCCCTCTAAATCCATCCTCACCTCCTTACCTGGAAGCACATTGGTCAGTGATAGCTGTACCTGCTCTTCCTTTTCTTCTTGGCAAGCCTGTGCTGCACAAGCACAGTGCTTGCTGCAGAGACTGACAAGGGGAGCAGGGGCAAAGAGCAGGGGCAGAGCTGTTCTGGAGCAGCTCTCTTGTGCGTGGGGCCCCTGCCACTGGCTGCAGAGGTTCCTTCCCTGCCCCGCTGGCCTGGGAGCCATCTTTCAGTGGCCATCTCCACTGAAATCCCCTGAGATGATCTGTTGTTTCAGGCTGTGCAGATGCTGGCAGATGTTTGTTGTCATGGCAGTGTAACAGTAAATCCTGGGCTTATGTTTCCAATTGCCCTGAGCAATAGGACAGAAACTGATGTGAGCCCAATTCTTGCCCTTTAGGCCTTGTAGTAACTTTGACACATCACCTTCTGTGTAGGAACAAGTCCACCAAATACAATTATTTTGAGAATGAGGCATTTTTAAGTGTAGAGAAAAGAAGTAACAGTGGGGAGGAAAAGTGTGAAAGAAGGACAATAAGAAGAAAGAAGAAGAAGGCAGTGACTGCCCTAAGAATTTACATAGGCCTGGTGTGATTTTTCATAAGATCAGTAAGCTCCAAGTAAAGGCATTTCAGACCTTTTTACTATACTAGTGCCAAGACAAGTGTTACCTTCTCCTCCCCTCCAAAAGAACAAGGATTGCATAAAATCTTATCCAGAATAGTGTAAGGAAGCATTTCTTTGCTTTAAGTTAGTGCTTTGTTAATAGTAAGCTGCAGATCTTAATTGGTAGATCTTACTAACGCAGCAGTCCCAGTGCTTCTGATGGCTATAATTTAAAGGCTGGTATACTGTGCTCATTGTAGTCAACATATGCAAAATGAATGGACTTCACAGACCTGATGCTGTGCTCTCAGACTATATTGACTGTTGGAATTAAGAGCAGAGAAGAAAATATTAAATGTTCATAGTCAAGAGAAGTGCAACTGGCTTCCATAATAGTCTTTCAGTAACTGTGATTTTGAAGTCAGATAAGCATGTTGCCCCTGAAGGAGCAGAATCACTCCTAAATCGTGGTTGTTTATCTTAAAAATTATTCAAATGGTGTTGTGGAGATTCTCATTGAAAGTCAAAAGGATTTCCAGAACTAGCATTCCTGCTCTGAACAGAGAAAGGGAAGAGAAACAACACTGCCAAACATGATAATACAGTCTGGAGAATGAATGAATGAATGATTGTGTGATTAATCTGTCTTATTTTTCTTTTGCCCTGTGGATGGCCAAAGTTACAGGCTAACTTGCAACACTTTGTCCTCACTGTTGTCAGTTATATCCTTGGTGATTTCTGGTCTTGTGCATAGAAATTTTTTGATCAAGTATAGGCTGTTGAACTAATGGGTTGGTACACAAGAAAAAGGGAGATAGATCATCTTTCTGAGGGTTTTTTGTTGGTTCTTCACAGCTTGTGACAGGAAACAACTGAGGGTTTGAAATTAAGACTCAGTAAAAAAATGAGGAAGAAGAGATCATCTCACAGTGACAGTTCTTAATGATACCCTTAACAATACCCATGATAATGATTCGGGATTTTGGAAACCTTCAAAATAATTGTTATGTTTTCCCATCACGCAACCCACTTTGAGCAACTGAGAATTAAAATATATGGATAAATACATTATCACATCTAGGAAATGAAATCAAGAAAAACTGGAAAACATCTCTGGGTCATACTCATGTGGATGTGTTCATGCTGCTCAGCTCCTTTCCAGACAGTCTGTGCTGTTACATGTGGGCAGGGAAACAGATGTTCTCATTCTGACCCTGTAGACAAGAACAAGGTTAGCTGACATGTGAGCAGGAAAAAGCACGGTTTCCTAATAGGGTAATGACACAATGGTATCTTGCTTTGATCAGAAAGGTGTACTAGGCATTCCTGGCTCTGGGAGCACTGAGTGCCAAACGTTGTTAGATACTAAGTGAATACACTGTATGCCATCTGGGACATGGGCTTTAGGAAAGGGGACACTGAGCTGGTGTAAGCTGCTACCCTGGTGTTGCTGAAGTCCTGGGGCAGGTAAAGTTTACGTTGGCTGATGATCTGCCCGAGTTCATTATGGTGGAGAGGATGTCTAGGATTTCATTTTCTAGGTACTTTGACCATACCCGTCTCCTTTTCCCCTTAAGAGTCAGTCAAAAGAAAGCCCATTTTAAAAGAAATGAATGTAGAAAATGTGAAACATAAGGATCTTTTACAAAGTGTCTTTTACAGTGCTGGGGACATAAAACAGGGCAGTGGAAGATAAGCCATTATGTATGTTTAGGAAGCCTAAGAATAAAGATTATAGGCAAACAGTCTACCTTTCTTTACAAGGCCTTGATTTACATCCCTGAAATCTCAAATTTAGCTATTACAATGAAGTCCTGTTGCACACAGAGCTGCCTTTTTATCACCACTTAAAATCTAATTAATCCGTATTGAAGCACAAAGATTTCTGTTGTGTTTTAGGGTGAGGGGTCATAGAGCCCTCTTTGTTCATCCTCAGGCTTGTAATCATCAGGCATTGGGATATAATTTTACCGAGCAAATTGGAAGGTAACAGATCAAATCTTTATCGGAAAGCCTAACTCATGGTTTAGTGAAGTCCTTCGTCCTTTATGTGAAACTTTATATTCGTGAAGAACAAAAAAGTGTTTCAGAGCTCGCAAAGGGTTAAAAGCAAGGGCTTATATTTGGGGCAGCAGAGACCTAAAATCATCACAGCTTCCACCATCAGTCAAGATAGCAGTTGGTACAGAACTGCTGGGGAGACCTTTCTCCTCAAGCTTTCAGGACTCTGCTCTTACAATGGCCTTAGTCTATCAACCAGTGATGCAATTAAGTGGCATATTGGTCTCTCTGTTGGGATGGGTGCTGTCCTGTCTCACCACCTATCTACCCCAGTGGAAAAACCTTAACTTGGAACTAAATGAACTGGAGATCTGGACCATGGGACTCTGGCAAGCCTGTGTTGTCCAGGAAGAAGGCGGAATGCAATGCAAGGACTTCGATTCTTTCCTAGCTTTGCCTCCAGAGCTCAGGATTTCTAGGATATTGATGTTTTTCTCCAATGGATCAGGGCTTTTGGGCCTTTTTCTCTCAGGATTTGGGTTGGACTGTTTGAAAATTGGTGAAAGACAACAGGAGCAAAAGAAACGGTTGTTGCTGTTTGGAGGAATGCTCTTCTGGATATCGGGGATTACAGCTATTGTCCCAGTTTCCTGGGTTGCCCATTCCACAGTCCAGGAATTTTGGGATGAGAATATACCAGATATTGTTCCCAGGTGGGATTTTGGGGAAGCACTGTTTGTTGGCTGGCTTGCTGGATTTTGTCTTATATTAGGAGGATCCCTACTTAATTGCGCAATCTGTTCTACTGAAGTCCGTCCATCTTCAGTCCACTATGCAGTAGCAGAACAGCAGGATCAGTGTCGATGCTTGGAAACTGAAACAAAGCCTTAAAATGGGAGGTTTTAATCAGTCCAGCAATACTGCCCTATCTTTTCCAAACCCTAGTGCAAGCCAGAAGCTTGTTCCGGTAGTAATTCAAAGGACTCTTTGTTATCCAGCTGATTTCCTAATTTTATGTCTGCTTTCTCCATAAACTGGTATTGGAAGGTGGTGTGTTTTCTCACCTGTGGAACTGCTTAAAACTGTTTCACAGCAAAATGCTGAAGTGTTCACAGACTGCACAGAAAAGGTGCTTTTGCTTTCTTAAGTGCACTGTAAAATCCTGAAAACGAATATGCATGTTCTCTTACAGCTTGGATTTTAACCAAAATGTGCTTCCTTTTTTTGTGTTATCAATGAAGTGAGCCCTAAAGTTTGACTCCCTGTTGCAATTTTCCACTCGACTGATGCAGTGACATAGGAACTTAGGGGAGATTTCTGATCCTAAACAGTTTGAATACCTGCATTGCATCAAATGGTTTTTCTGTGTATTTGGAAATAGTAGGTTTCTGAAATTGTAGAAAGCTTTGCAACTGTCTTTTTATGCATGGGGTGTGATGGTGTGCGTGCTTAAACCCAGCAAGCTGTGTTTTTCCAGTCTGCCACATTAAACTGCCCATACAAATTATTCTAAGTGTTTCTGGCACCTGCATACTTTATGCACCAAAAATAGGCTGAGAAATGCTGCTTTAAAAACCAGTGTAGCTATCTTCCTCTGACACAGGTCTTGAGTCATTATGCATCCTATCCAAGGTCCCTTTAGTTCCATTTACTCATGTTTGGAACATGTTGCTGTCTATTTGACATTAAACATATGAGGTGTAACTGGCCACAAAGCAGACAGTATCATTTGCTCTAAGTGGAAGTGCATCAATGTGATATTAGAACTTAAAAACAAACTGTGAGATGCCCAAATCAGCAAAATTGCTGTAAAGCTTTAGCTGATTGATGGAAAACAAAGTATATGTTTTTCTTAAAAAAAACAAACCAAAAACTAATGAAAAGTGAGCCCAACTGTGGCCAAATCATTCTGCTACTGCTTTACAACACCACCTCCCAGTCCCTCAAAGACCGCACATGGAACCAGGAAACACAAAGCAGGAGGGAGAGGGTAAGTATTTCATGGTTCATAGAGCATTGTTTTAACTTGTGCTTATGTATTACAGAATATGACAAAGAACTGAACAGTGCCTGCAAAAGCCAAGGGTTTGGTGCTTCTGTGACTGTAAAAAATGAACTTGGCAAATAGACATGGGCTACTGTTAGCTGGATTTCTGTTGTCTGTGTTAGGAAAGATTTTAACCGGCGCCTGTAACTACTTACCAGGCTGGAAAAAATCTCAACTTAGACATAAATGCAGCAGAGCTTTCGAGCACAGGACTCTGGCAAATGATGTAGGAACACAGTGTAAAGATTTTTATTCTTTCCTAGAATTCAAGATTTCCATGATTTTAGTAGCTACATAAAATGGACTAGGAGTTCTGAGCCTTGTGATGTCTGGTCCTGGTTTGGACTGCCTAAAGATGCAGTGCAGAAGATAAAAAAAGCTATAACTACTTGGAGGAATACTCCAGGTGATGTCTGGAGACCCTGTCCCTTGCTTTCACTGTAATCCAGGAGATTTGGAATAACAGCATCCCAGAGATTCTGCCCAGATAGGAAATAGGGGATGCACTGTTCGGTGCTCGGTTCGGTGGATTCTTTCTAATTCCAGGTGGATCTCTACTCCTCTCCACAATCTGATCACCTGACCATCACTTATGAGAGCAGTATGCAATGGCAGATATACAAGATGCCCATCAGCGTCTGGAAATTGGAAATGGAAGGCTTTAAAAAGGACAGGTATCAGGTTTTCTGACTTCTTGCTTGCATTACAGTAAGAGAGAAAGACCTGCTGAACAGACAGGTTACTGTTTACAAGAGCAGGGGTGGGATTCCTTCTTACCGAGTAGTTCCTTTAATCACTATTTACTTCCACTTTAATTACATGAATTGATGAGCTATGGCAATCTAAGCCACCACTATTTCTCCCAAGTCTGAGCAGTGGCAAATTTTGTTTTTGTGGGATGACTTGGGGGCATGAGTATAAAATTTTTAATCTCTAGGCCTGCATGGAGACTTGACCATATTTTAAATGGCAGAACTCCTACTGGGGCTGCTTTAGACAACGTATTTTTTACAAAAGAATATTAGTTGAAGTCTGAAAGCATTTGTGGCACCAGTTCACCATGCATTACAAAAACCTAATGCAGTTCAACCTTGAATGAAGTTTGCTGGGCTTGTATCATTTACAGTAAACTAAATGTTCTCAGACATTATGTAACATTGCAAGATTCTCTATGGTGAGAGAGCGAGACTATGACCACCTCCATCTCTGCCCCATCTCTCTCTCTAAGGAAAGCCAGTATTTCTGGACAATAATAAGCTGTTGTCTGGAGGAGACTCAACCATGTTCATTGCTGGTACAGTTTTTACTTCATGAATGTGAAGAAGTAACTTCAAGTACATGAATTAGTTTCCATATCACTTATCCTTAGAGCTGTCAGTGATTGATGTGAACTTTCTATAAATTGCCATGATTTTACATTGACAAAGCTGTAGCAGCCATCTGTTTCTGCAAAGACCATATAAAGAGGTAGAAGAATAATAAAAGAATTGAATAAAACACTAGTCTGGAAAAGAGCTTTTTTTAAAAAAATGTATTTTCCAATCACTGAAACACATGAAAAGTGCAGAGACAAGTTAATCTATGTAATGTACTTGCATACGCTTACAGACAAAATTATAACAGAAACACATTCAGAATATAACCTGATTAAATATTTAGTTCAGTCCTGAGCATTTGATATTTAATACAGTATAAACATAGCAATAGTAAAAAGAAAAATAATCTTAAAGTTATTTGATTTGTGTTCTATTACAATTTCTGCTAAACTTTGCTCATTTGGCTAAATATTCTTGTACCAGTAATATTTACATTTTGATATATGCAACTGCAGTGACATTGGTACCTGGCAATAGAACTAATTACACTTGTTATACCCTGCTGTGCAGGGTAAATTTCACTTCAAAAATAATATTTTTCACTTTAAATTGATGGGAGTTTATTTGTATGTATTATTGTAGCTTATTCTCTTGAGTGTTTCAAGTGTGACACGCTGAATTAGTAAAAAAACCCCCAAACCCAGAATTGTTAGAAGCTGCCTATAAATATGTTCAACTTTACAAATCTGGACAATGAAGAGCATGGATTTGTCTAAGTCTCTCATTTTTAAAGGAGTTTTGTAAGCTGAAGCCACCAATACTTAAGTTTTGACTTCACCTTATGCTTACAATAATACTTTTTTCTGGAAAATTATTCAACATTTGAGAAAAACCAGCTAACTGGGCAAGAATTTAGACAACTCTAAGTATTTTTCACAATAGCATCCTTAAAGACAAATATTTTTATGGCCAGAACTGAACTATATTTAACAGAACATAAATAAGACTGTAAATAAATAAAAGAAAAATCATAAAGTAGACCTCTAAACATCATTCTACAAACACCTTATATAATCAAATTGAGAAGCTGAAACTGTCAACCTTCATTTCACCTCTACATTAAATAATTCCAGATTTTTTAAAATTGACCTTTCAAACATGAATGTTATCTCAAACCCAAGACACAAAAAACAAATGGGGCATTCATAAAGGATGTTTGATCAGTCATCCTGCTCAAAATAGCATGTTTGGCTTTATATTTCAGTGAACTGATGTATTTGTGCATAAGAAAACCCTTGGGTCTCACACAGACCTGTCATTACAGAATTGTCACTTTGAATCTAAAACAGCTGCTACTGTATTGTGGTTATATGGTTTCCATTTGCTCACCAAGTAATTATAGCATTTCTGAAAGATGAATTCCATGCAACGTGTCTTGCTGCTTGGGGAAGAAAACTATAGCCAGTGAATGAAATACATGTGAGTGCAACATACTAAGTAGAAAATGAAATACTTCTGTTCTCTACAATATCCACCTACTTACACAGTGCCCACAGAAGATGACCCCAACTGCTTTACCAAGACAGGACTGTTTGAACACCTACATCCAATGTTCTGAACTTCTAACAGAAGGCATCCAAGTTGCCTTCTGATGAAACAGCCTGCTAGGAAGAAGCATGTAAGACCAATTTCAAACAAGCTATTCACATCTCTTCATTAAACCTGTGCACCCCCAACTGCATACAGGGTCAACTGTATACTTTAAAAATTGTTATTTCTTGTACTGAAATTTGTGCAGACTTCTTGTAAGGAGCTTTTCTTTTTATGGAAGGGTTTACCTCACCAATAAGACTTCTAATATCTGAGTTAGCATGTGGGAGATTTTTTCTGGTATAAATACTTTAATGAAGCATCTTCACATCTGTAAACCTAGTGCAATACAAATCTGTATTCCTAGCTGGCAATCAGACAGCCCCCTAGGACAAACGACTAACAGAGAAAAGATCCCTGTTTTAAGAGCACAGAGGGTATAACTATTTAAATTTCAGTGTTGGTACTATGAATTTGATTCATCCTGTTCAGAAAATAGCTGCCCCTTTTGGTAGTCTCAAAGTAAGTTTTTAGGGTTACTTGTCTGCTTTGCCTTTCTCACTCTCCTGCAGATGCAAGAAACCTTTTAGTGCAGGTTAAAGTACTGTACATTCACAAAACTAAACTCTGAACTCCATATCTTCCTACAAAGTATTAAAAACAAAACCAGAAGAAATTTATTTTTGGAAACAAAATTACATCGTGGGTGATGAATCTAATTAGCAGCTGTTTGTGAGGCAGCCTGGATGTTTTGGAAAGGAGCTTATGCTTGTGGTTAACTTTAAACTATAAAAGTTACACTCTTGTACAGAAGTACTGCATGGCAGAACAGCCATTTTCACAGTCTGCTCACATGAAAGTAGTGAAAAGATAAACACTATGTCTGTTGAACGTAATTTTTCTCAACACAGTGCAGTTCAACAGGATACATGCTTAGTACAGCCTTTGTTCCATCTTTACAAAATAAAAACACAGGTACACACAAACTGTACAAAATCAGCATCAGTATACCAAAATTAATCTACTTTGGTTTTCTGTTTCTTGGGGTTTTTTGTCATTTTTAAGCTTACAATTCAGTTCACTATATTTTACAAATAAACATATCAATAGTGAATGTAAAATAGAAGACCTTTGAAAGCACATCACTGGAACTAGAAAGCTCATCTGAAAAGAGATGAACAAGTGGAAAAACACTTCAATGAAAATGCGTAATTATACATCATCAGCTGGAAGGGCTGGTATACTGATCTTTGCTCTTGTGAAGTATGCTATCTTCTCCCTGAAATTAGAAAAAAAAACCAAGGGATTTTTTCACCATTTGTGGCATGACTCCAATGTAATCTGCTGTAGAGTTGCTAATATTAGAGCATAGCTTTTTAAAACATAGGTTTGGAAAATACGCAGAAAATTTATTTACAACAGATGTGGCATTCTGACACAATTACCTTCTTATGTAGATTTATGTAAAAAGCAGTTCCAATTTTGAAAGAGAAAAAATACCAGTATTTCATTAATAACTGCAATGATAAGACTAAAATCTTGTTCCAGTCACTGAATTTCCAATGATGATATGTTCAGTAGGGGGATGAGAAGGCAAAATAAATCATTTTATCCTGACATGGGAAAAGGGCAAGGGGGCAATACTCGTGTCTGCGCAAGACTCAGAGAAGCAGAATTGTCAACCCATTCTCCAGTTGCTTCCCCTGTACTGTTACCATTTCTGTCATCTACGAACCGAGACATTACTGAAGCATAACAAGTTTACACAGGCTTGCCTAGCAGCAGGCTAGAAAGCAGAAGAGAGGTAAAAGAGAGGTACTGGAGGCTTAAAAATAAAAGCTCGAAAGAGTCATTCTTCTTGAGAACTTGAAAAATGTCCCTCTGTGATTAGTCTGAGGTCACAGCACTGTAACAAGTCCAACTAGCAGGGCATGTACAACTCAGCCTCCAGAGGTAAGTATTTATCCAGAAAACTAAACCATGTTTTCCACTGGTGAAGCTTGAGTTCCTATGAAAAACAGTAGCTCAGAGAAAAATCAACCTAAACTGGCTTTCGCTTCCTCGTTGTATGGTGACTAGAAAATAAAGGAAAGTGGGCAATGGGGTTTTAGGCACTATTACATATTCCTGTAGATGTAGGCAGTAGTGTGACTGTGATGACTGTTAAATGACCAGCACTGACCAAAACCCTTTCTCAAGACATGCACAAAAAGTGAAATCTTCGGGATGCTCTGAATTTCAAACTGAAGATAAATAACTCGTAACATGTCTTAGCTGAGAAACCCCTTTCCTTTCTCTCTTGCTTTGATTCTGCATTACTTACAGCCGTGGTTTGCAATACATGTTGCCTCACAAGCCCCTCCTTGCTTATGGATTACTCCAACTGCTCACAAAAGATAGTTAAAAAAAGTCTCATATTTATTAGCAGCTGACTTAAATTTCCTATAAAGGAATCCAGAATTCAAACTTTAAAATGTGTATTAACTGACAAAACAAAACAAATTAACTTGCAGTACTGTTTCCATGTGCAAGAGCAAGCACTGTATTTTTCAATCAATAGGTGTGTATTTTTTTTCTATATAGAAATGTGGCCTCCAGGCTGCAAGCCCTGCCACTTACTGGCCAGTTTTTTAGGAATTTAGAATTAAGGTTTAAGATAAATAGTGTTCATTCTGGCTTATGCTGAGCAAGAACACTTCACTAATTGCTTCATGTAATCAGTTGCTTCACAACCAAAAGAAAAAGGGAAACAAAACAGAGGAGGGATTCAAGATCTTTCAATACTAAGTCTTGAGCAAGGCACAGGTAGTGGTTAATGAGTTTCCTGTCCTATTTCTCCTTCAGTGGCGATTAGTTTCAGGCCTTTGCTATCACTGGAAGAGCTCCCATGACTCAAAGCCCACTGCTAACTTGCTGTGGGTGAGGCGGGCTACAGCAAGAGCCACACACATGCCTGCCTACAGCAGATGTCTTTGTAGATGTCTCTCCCCCCTTACAGGGGTCTGACACAGCTTCCTCCCCACCCTCTGAACTGCCACAGGTCACCGAGGCTTGGCCCTCTGAAACTCCAACTTAGGGACATGTTAGAAATCTATGATGTTTCTGGCAAGTCAAAGCCATGTGGACTTTTTAGTAATACTACAGAGCATGTCTGATTATACCTAGATACAGTTCATGTTACTTCACTACATTAAAAAGAGCATAAAAAGCAGAACAGGCCATACCTGAATGACTGCACCTGCAGTGGCACTTTCTGGCTCTGCTCCCGTAGCCGGCACACATCCTTAGAAGCTTTCCTCATCAATTTCTCAGCACTGAAACCTTGTTTCTGCTCTTTGTTTGACTGTTCAGCCTGTATCAAGAAAAACAAACGTATTTTGCTGATAATGAACAACTACTCATTTCAAAGAAGTGAGAGATGCTTCTGTGTCAAGCAGAACACTTGGCAGTGTCAGGTTTACTGTTGGGATCAATGATATTAAAGGTCTTTTCCAGCCTAAATCAATCTATGATAATTTCTATATAAAAGGTCAGCACTATAAAAGACTGACATCACAAGCCTAAGCCATGGCCACAAAATAAGCTAATGGGGCTTTTCCTAAAAAAACAAATAGAGCAAATTCCATGCCATCACAAGTGGCGACTAGGTTCTGTAAATTCTGGTATTTCTCAGGGCTGTAGTTAGACAATACCTAAATTTGTACGAACACACAAGTATCTATCCAAGTATCTTTTTAGAACTGCGAGCCACTGATTCTCTTCCCATATAAAATACTTTTATTTCCTGACAAAAGCTCTCAGGAAAGTTGCCTATACCTACTCTAAAGTGTCCAACACAAAAAAGTAGGGAAGGTGTGCTCTCAAAATACACTTTCAGGTTTTGTTGAGCACGTTAGCAAGGAACATGAACTTCTGTGCCTTTATTCATGACATAGCACCTATTTTGCACATGAGACTCACTTCTTCCATTTGCATTGTAGAGGTGTAAAAGTCAAGGCAAGTGAACAGAACAGCAGTGGTAACAAGGGATCAAAGGTCTTTCATGTAGTGCTGAGCAGCTACATATCCCACTGTAAGCTACTGAATTTCTGTACCTCAGTATTGCTGGCTCTCTTACTTATGTCTTTACTAAGCATCAACAGGACAGCTGCAGCTATGCCATCCACCATTTCAGCAACAAGTCTGCTATTAAATAGCTGTGCTTTGGCTTTTAAAACTTCATCAAGGGTTTCTGAATGTCCAGTAATTTGAACAGTAACTCCTTTTAGGTGGGCAGTCACCTGCAATTCTTAAATAAATGACCCCCGTTCATACACAGGTGAGTTCTGTAACAACTGCATTGTCACCCACATCACATGCAGGCTGCATATTGTGAGCAGTGTTTTTATTTCTAGACTGTAGAAGCTGTCAGACAAATGTTATTCATTGTATTTTGCATTTTGTAAGCCATCAAAATTCAACAGAAGCATTCACATTCTTAAACAACTATAAAGTTGTAGAGAGTTTAATTTTTGATACTTTAGAGATTTGAAAATGCTGTTCATTACCTCAAATTAAAATACATTTGCAAACCTGAAACAGCAATCTTCAAAGCTAGTTTGTGACTTAGAAGTTCACATCCCAGTTCTGAATTCAATCCGGTAGACTCCTAAACAACAAAACCAACTAATTCAAAAGAGCTAGTCCATACTATCAGTTTCATACTGGGTAGTTATAAGAAAGCTGCACACAGCAGGATAGTGGTACCCTCTGTCTGTTGAAACACACTCTGGTTTCTGTATGAAAGCATTGTACATGAAAGAGCACCACCCTTTCAAAATCTCACTCAAAATCCAGTCAGCTTGTACTGCTGTTAACTTCTTCAGTTCCCAACTCCAAAATAGCTATGATTTTTAAATGAAGTTAATCTATAAATAGTTTTCTTTATTAGTTAGTGAAATAAATTTGCAATCTACAACTGGTAATGTTTTAAGTAATCTTATGTATGTCACTGGCCATATATTTTACCAACTCCCCTAATTAATATTTATCATCAAAGAGCTAAACATACAATATTTCAAAATTTTCTAATTTTATCCTTTCCCTAACTATATGTGAGATTCTTGTGCTTACTGCATTTCAGGTTGAAGTGCCTAGATGACTTGTTTTCATACTCTCTATTACCATGTATGTCTTTTTCATTTTTGAATCAGTTTATTTTTTCAGGACACTCCAAGAGAAACCTGGATTTCAGCCCACTGTCTCTAGGAATATGCATATGAGAAGGTATGTACATGACCAGGCTTATATTTATATCATGTTTCTTGAGTGCTTTATATAAAATACAGAAAACCACGCTAATACAATGGCCAGACATTCAGTAAGTCCCAAAATCTGGCACATTTTGTGGTGATGTACCCCCCCACCCTGGCAACACTATAATCTCAGATTCTTTAAGCGACCTTAAAACACTCATTCACAACACTTATCTAGCAAATATAAGTGTCAGATAGGAATCTCTATCTGGGCTTAGCTTAAGTTTAAGGTAGTTTAAGATGACAAAGAAGAAACACTATCAAAATTAGAGCTGAAACACTATTTCCTGTCTTGTTCTTCTGTGGGTTTTGTATAGAAAAAACTGAATCCAAAGAAAAACTAACTGTGCTAAACACCAAATCACTGGGACAAGGACATACTTATTGGTGTAAATGACATAATTATATATTACCTCAGCATATATGATGTACCAAAAAGAAATAAAGAAGATATTTACAGGAATCTTTTTTGGATATAAACAGCAGTAGTACTTCAGAGGACACTAGGTGTCTGAAAACTTATTTGAGAATTTAAGACCCAAACTTTGAAATACAGTGTGATTTCTCACAAACGTCCAATCCAAACAAGAAAATGCTCCAGTGCACAGAATTATCTCTGTTTTCTGACCTGCAGGTATTAGTGGGCATTACATACTTGCTGCACTTAGGAAGGTGTGGAAGGAATGGGAGGGAAGGTATGGAGTCTGTGGATTTGGCTTCAAGCAGAGTAACTGCGTGCTAGCAAGCAGCCACTGATTTTCAACATTCCCACATCTGCGGTTTCATTTTTCACTTGAGACTCTCTCAATTTCTCTGGCATTTCCAGCTGCTGCATTAGTCTGTGCCATTATAATGCCTGCAGGATCTAAGAAATAATCTATGACAATGTTCTCTAGGCTGCTGTGTTTTGCTAACCCAAGGGGAAACACTGACAACACAGTACAGTGCTCTCAGGGTTGTTTTGCTCTGCAGGGGAAGGCTGCAATGATTTTAAGGGTAGAAATATTTCTAGAAACTTTGTAAGCACTCCTCAAAGAGGTGGACTGACTGATCATTGTTCTGACTTTTACCTTGGGAAGGGGGGCTTAAATGTTGTCCTACTGCCTGTATATATTTTAGGAATGTGTATTATTACCCTTATTCCTCACCAGAGTGTGTGTAATGGTGTTAATCACTGACACCAGCCATACAAAACAAACCTACCTCCTGCCTTGGAAAAGTCAGCTGAAATAAAGCACAAATCCAAAGGATTCATAATATGAAATGTTGCAGAGGCATACTCTGTTCTAGAGAGAATAGCTTTGGAATAGGAGTAATTTTAAATTAAACACTCAGAAATTATAATTTCTATCCTGCATCCAGCATTAGATATAAATTATGTACTTCTACATAGATTTAGCTATGCTTCTTTCCTAAAAGCTACTACTTTTATGGGTTAAAATTTAGATCAAATTCATACAATGAATTCACATGGTAAAAACCAACAGTTGCACTAAGTTTAAACACTGCACTATCCTCCCCCATTTTGCACAGTGTTTTTCAGAACACTTATCAATGTTCACCCTAAACTCTGCTAGTACTTTTTAGTCATTGTAGTACTCCACTAACTATAGCCAAGAGCTGATGCCAAAAAAGGAACGAGAAGACACAAAAGGACAAAAATGTAGAATTGGGAGAACAGCTGGGGAAAAGTTTTATTTCCTAAGGTATCAGTCAAGGACTTCTTGAAATATGTGGTGTCATTACATGCATTTTTCTACCATGAATTTAGAAAATCAATAAATTCGTAATTTTTTGAACCTATGCAAACTTACAGCACTCAATGTTTTACTGAAAATATTTTTACAGTTTCTGAATGTCATGCTATGTTTGCTTGCATTTAACCTGCCATCTGTTCTATTTTCTACTTCTTGAAGAATACAAGACCATGATTAATTGCTCTCTCCCACCTCACTCATGGTTGTATGGACTTCAGTTGTAGCTACTTAGCTGATCCTAACACAGAACTTGTTTCCTCCCTTGACTATCCTTGTTGACCCTCTGTAGTTTTATCATCCACTTTGAAAAGGGAAACCAAAAATGAACTATGTTTATGGTACAGGCATAATATTATTTAGATCTTAAAGCAATTATATGTTTTGTTCCAAGTATTTTCCTTAGCAATTCCTGTCTTATTTCCTTTTTGACATCTGCTGATCCTGCGATGTTTTTGTTTATGTTTTTGTCTCTTATATGCAGAGTATCTCATTCCTAACATTTAATTCAGAGCTCAGCTTTGTAAATGTAAATGTAAGGATCATCTTTCCTCTTCTACTCAAGACTATTTAGCTTTTAAAAAACCAAAACAACAAAGCCAACAACTATTGCTTACACATGAGAAGGGCCTCTGCACCTTGTAAAAACTTCCCATTTTTACTACTCTGAATACCCTGGTGTATCAAAACACTAGTCTCAATGAACCATAAAGGGCTAAGGAGCACAGATCCCTCCTGGCTGTCACTCACAACCTCCCCTCATTGAAAACTGATGTACATTGACTGACTTGGATGGGAAGGGGACTCCAGAAGGTGTCTACTCCAACCTCCTGCTCACAGTAAGTGATGCCAGAGCAGAGTAGTCAGGGTCTTGACCAGTTAGGTTTAGAATACCTCCAGCTGTGCAGGTTGGGTGGGTTTGTTTTGCTTTTTTGACTTGGTTGGGTTTTTAACTCCTCCAACAACCTTTCCAGGGCCCTATTCCAGTCAGTGATCTCCCTAACTTTTTTAAATATGAAACAACTGCCCAAAAACATAATAGAAACCCCACAACATCTAACTTATTTATGTATCTTGTTGGAATTTTCCATATCCAGACTTCTCACTGTTGCATCTCATTCTTCTATCCTGTTTCTTGTCTTTTAATCACATAGGGGCATCCCACTACCATATATAGTCCATATATATTAGAACCATTTTGAGAGACCATCACACAGAGAACAGAATTTGGCTTTCCTTTGCCAAAACTAGAACAAGTATATCCTGCATGAAGAAAAAAGCCACTGCCTTTTTGCCATGCCCCTACAGCTCTAAGTAGTGGTAATGGCTCCTTCTACCTGTTACAAGAATCTTTTGGCTACAAGTTCTGTGTAGACTGCAAAGCAACCAATGCTGAGGGACAGAAAGCACATGCAAGTCTGTAAAAGCATGGCTGGGATGTGAGAATTCTAAACTAACTTTTAAGTAAATGCTATTTTATTACACCAACCATAACTATTACTCCAAATAATAGTTTCTAATGTGACTTATCAAAGTATTTAGAAAGCACCAGGAAAATGTTACCTCAAATTCTATATTTAATTTTGTAGTATTGATCAATAAAGTAACAGTTTACACTATGTAATTCAGAGATGTAATTAGTCAAATGTGAGCTTCGGTAGTATCTTTCCACATCATTGACCAAATTCTTTAACAAATTCATAGCAAAGGTAGGGGCATATTTAGTCACACATATGTGACCGCTGCTTATACCTGTTTTTCAGCTTGTTTCAAGAGTTTCTGGAAACATTCATCCTCTAGCACGCACAGAGGAAGGTCTGCCTCTCCTCTTCCTTTCATTTCCTCGAGCTTTTGTTTAAGGTCCCGCAAGGCCTGGAGCTCATCGTTCAGACGATTCTGTCTCGTGCGTGACGCCTGCAGGTCCAGCTCCAAGTCCAGGGAAGTACGTACGGGGCACTCTTGCGCAGCTCTTCGCATGATCAGCTGGCAAACAGGCTGAGCCATTTGGGACACAGAACAGTGAAAATTAATACCTGGAGAGCGTGGTGGAGAGTTTGACATACTGCAGTCAGAAACGTTCAAATATTTTGGGGGAGGAAGGGTTTACCAGTCATTTCTTCTGAAGTCAAAAAATACACCTATCCTGGAAATTTTTTTAGACACTAGATAAAAATAAATGCTCCAACCAAGTGCACAATAATATATTTACAGGTTGAAAACAAAAAGCCCATTCTGATCCCTAGGATGACACTGCTGGGAAACACAACATTACACAGAACTCCCCATAGATTTCAACTACATTATTTATTTTTGTAAATATTTGCTTTTTCAAAGCCTAACCAAACACACAATGTTACAAAGTCGGTAAACATGCACTTCTTCAGCATATTTCACATTATTTACTGTCCCAGTGACTTTTTTTGCATGAGTCAGTCAGGCAGGAGAAGCCATCTCAGACTATTCAGTATCCCAGACTTCTCTTTCTTATGCAAAATGTATCCTGCTACTTGGTAACAAGGCTTCCAAAGGACTATTTTTCTAGTTACAATTAAGATTACTCTCTAAAATATAACTCTCTAAATTCATGTAAGAATGAATTTCCTGCAAGAGAATCTTACTCTCTTTATTCTCTTGTCCTTCAATCCTTTTGCTACTTGAATACTTTTGGTGGAGAGTAAATTCCATTTAAAAGGACATCAAAATCCTTGAAATCTTAAACAAAATTTGCTCAAGATGTATGTTGCTGGTATTGACTTTTATGCAGCATAGGTCACCTTGTGTTACTTTATAATACTCACGTTCTTTAAACCAGATCCCTTTGACAGTAAGTCAAGTTCAACAATAAGCTCAAATTCAAAAGAAATGCCATGATGCTGAGCATCATTGTCTTGCTTCTGGCTTCAGCCACGACTAAAACAACACAAACTTTGTTGGAGGGGAGATGACATTGGACTGAGACCACTATGTTGATATTTCAACATGAAACTACAGGACAGAATTGTGGTACTTCCGTTGCTTTTGCTAAAATACTTGAAATAAAGTGTATCCTTTATGTCATTTGGTATTCCCAGTGTCCGCATACTTTGTTTTGTCCAGGTAAACCATGTCCAGGTAACATAGCACTTACCCTTTTAACTCTCAGGCTCCGTCGTTCTGTGGCATTTCTCACAAAGAGAGACTTCTTGGCTAGTGTGGAGCTGTCGCTGTCGCTGCGATTCAACTGCCAAAATGTACATAACAAAATAAAGCACCTTCATATGCAAGTACACCTGCACTGGTAGAACCAGTCAGGGAACCTCAGCGTTTATGTACATGTAGGTCATATTCTTAGAATAAAGTTAACAAGTTTGCAACTGGAATAAGCATCTACTCTAAAATTATAATCCTACACCACGACGACCATTGATCTTACTAAATGAATAGTAAGACTCCTTAGGAATGCAAGGAAGGTAACTATGGTTATTAAGTACTGACAAATGATTGTCGGGCTGCAGATACAAACTATGGATTTCACTTACCCGCGGCAGGCTTTTAACAAATTTACTACAGGGAAGGTAAATTACTGTAGACATGCACCTCTCCAACAAGCAGTGTTTTTGTATTGTTATTAATTGTAACAAGCACAGGTGTGCCTACGGCTTCCTTCAGAAGCACTTCCTGCTTCTTAAAATTATGTGCCACAGCTCGACAGTAGCTTCTTCATAACTTAGGCATTATTTCAAACATATCAGTGCAGAATGATTGTTAGGTGCATCAGCATGAACAGGTGGTCAGAAGCATCTCTCTGCAGAATATGTATTTCATCTCTTCAGGAAAGGACAAAAACCAGAATCCTTCTGCTAGCATTTCAGTAAGCAAAGCCAGGGCCCTCAAACGTGCTTACACGGGGCTGACTGGGAGCTGGGGGTCAGAAATACAACCACTTGCAATACGAAGTACACCTCTTGAGAGACAAATCTGTCTTTTCAGCATGAGCCACTATTGTGAGCTCACTCCTTGATACAGAGATGTGGCCATCGTCACTAATGTTTAGGCACTTTTCAAGGGACATTTTCCAAAGCACCAACAGACTTTGGTTCTGTCCATTAGGCCTCAAAGATCTGTTTTCTGTAACATCATAGGTGCTCTCTTAAAGCCAGGCTATCTCTTCAGATTAGAGAGCAGCTGGCACCTCACCAGAGTGTATCCAACAGGCACTTCCCTCTCATAGAGCACCATAATGCAAGGAAGGCTGGATATGCCTGTGGTGCAAGCTGGGGACTGGGGAGACCCCAGCTCTTCAGCCCTCTTTGTCAACTTGGATGCAGCTACAGTGCCCACTCTGAAGCCCCTAGCAGAGGGCAACAAGTGTTTCTGATACTGCAAAAGATATATCTGCAAACATGTTCTTTTCACCAAGGGTATTTTGCTTCCAGGCAATACCATACACAATGAAAACCAGAATGGTTTATTCAAGGTAAGGGCTTTTTTGATTCTGGCTCTTGGCAGCAGGTATGTAGCAATGTTCAAGGCTACAAAAGCCCAATACTTTTCCAGATGCAAAACCCTCAGAAGTTTACACTAACTAAACTACTAAAGCAACTAGTTTCTGTTGAAGAACTACACAGGCAGCAGGCTAAGGTGATGTTTTTTTCACCAATACTAGTAATTTCCATTTAGGAATTAAGTTCCAGCACAGGAATTAAGATGAAGGCTAGCTTCTGAATTCAGCCAATAATCTAGTCAAATTATGTAAAGATTGTTAGAAAATAATCTGCTTTATTTCATTCTGGAGGGTGTATGGAATAGTTATTTAAGTACATAGGTATTGACTAAGGTTTATTTTTTTAGGCCAATGAGAATCACAGAGAAGTGATGAACTTTAATGTTCCCACAAGATTAAGGCAAATGCCTCTAACTGAGCTAGGGAATTAAAGCATAAGTATTACTTTTTTTAAAAAAAGGATGTACTTCTATGAGTAACCTGTAGAAACTAAAGATCAAAATAAACTGCCTTTTCTAGGGTATCTGCGATTAAAATCTATAGAGCAGGTAGGCCACACTTAGATCTTTAAACACATGATTTTCATAGTTAGTTTAGCAGCAGCAAGACTCACAATTTCAATCCTTTTTCTTTTTCCATGCTACCATAGATCTAGAGAGACTGGGGAACTTAGCTGCCAAAGCCATGTTTAAAACCCAGCCTCGAGGCAGCACTTGCACATCTTTCAAAGATGCAATTACAGCAGGATTTGGGCTGCCTAGGTTTAAAACCATTTGAGATACAAAGCGAGATTTAAAATTGATGACTGAGCTCTTTCCACACTGTTACCCTTAAATGGTTGCATTATTAAAATATGGTAATGCAATGGCGTTTTACAGTGAATTCTATTTCATGTTGTAACAAATTGTTTTGCTGCGAGAGTGTGGAGTTGCTGACATGCAGGGAAACAGTTTTTGCAAACAGCCAGCAAAGGCATCGGTGTTATTTCCCTCCAATAGGATGTATTTTTGCCCTAGTAGAGGTGTTCTGCAAAAGTATGCAACTCTGCTGAAAGTCAATTCTACTATGCATCAGCTAAGATAGGGAAAGACTCTAGAGAAAGCACAGGCTCTGCCTCTCACAGGGAAAATTGGTACATGACTCAGTGTCATTAATGCTTCATTCCCAAGAAGTTAAATGACTCTTTGGTTAATAGCTCTTCCTTCCAAGTGTTTTTCCTCTTACCCTGCAGATGTATTGGTTCCGCTCGCCTGGTGAGAAGGTTTGGGAGCGCACTATCATGCTGCTCCTGACAAAGGGACGCTGTCTGGAGCTCCAGCTGGCTCTGTCCTTGGGTCGGACTGCCGTGTTCTTGTTAACCGATTCCTCGGTGTTAGTCTCTTTATCAACCTATGAAAAGGAATTTAATGCGTAAGACTTACTATAACCAGATACACGTCCCCACATAGTTTTTGTGCCTTCAAATTTTACAAGCATTCTCATTACCTTGCAGTGGAGGGAAAAAGACCAGCGGCAAAAAGCACCACGTATTTACAGAGAAGCTATTCTAAGTAAAGAAATACAAAATTCCCAAGAGGCTTAAGACTGAGTAGAGAGGCTTTGAAGGTACTCTTTATAGCCAGTAAAGCTGAAGCTTTTGCAGAAAGGCTGCTGCTTGGCAGATGGTTTGATGCAAACACAGTGCAAGAAATGTTTTGCTTTGCCACTTGCAGACATTATGATTATTGCACATTTATATTTACTTTGTTTGGCATTTGCAGAAGAGCAAGGTTCTGCCATGCCACAGATGGTGCCTGTGCACACTGAAAGGGGGCAGCTGGGAAAGTTACCCTGCCCAGGTCCTTCCAGACATACTGCCGTACATCCCCAAGCCTCAGCAGCAGGGCTGCTTTATGGCAATCTCCAGAGCTTCACCAGCCTTGTGAACCCAGGGAAAAGATGCTGCTGCTGGCTGCTGTCCCTCAGCACAGCCTGCTGCCTACTAGAGTTGTCCCACATGTGCCAGAGGGAGCCTCAAGTGCCCCCATCCCTGTGGGTGGCACAGGCTGTGCTTACTTCCATGCTGCAATCATTCTGGCTGCTAGGCTAGACAAAGCTCTGCAGCAGCTGGAACATCCAATATTACTGATGTGCACTGGGGATTTTTCTTCAGCTTGGGTAATTTAATGAGGTTCATGGTTTTCACAGAGCAGGTGATAAATAGAGTGACCTAAATAGCACAACCAGCAACCCTGAGAGGATGTGGCATGCAGAGATCTATGCTGTGGCTGGCTCTGCAGTGGAGTCTGCTGTCTTTCACTCATTGTCTGGGTCTACCACCCAGGCTTAGCAAAGCACTTGTGTGCGTGTCTAACCTTCACATGTCGTCCTCGCTGTCTCCCCTTGCCGAGTTAGGGCTTTGATCTATATTCACTTGCTACCCAGCAGACTGTCAGTCCCTTTAATACCACAGCCTTAGCTCATTTGGCATCTTGCCACATTAATTGGAAGTTAATTACAGTTTCCAGGAAGTCCACTGAGATGTTACACTTTTGTATTGTCACAAAGTTGAAGGAAAGAGATGTCACACTTCATCTTTTTACCTCTGCTATTTTATAGAACTTGTGGATTTAAAACATGCAACAGTGTTTTTATTAAGATGCAAAAAGATTCTAAAAATTTTATTTTTGAGAATGTGTTACTGCATCAGGGATATGTTTACTAAACATTTACTAGAAATGCTTTCAAGGAAGTGGAATATAATTTAAAAAACAACAGTTACCAAGAACATGGAATTAGAATTTGCATTATGCAAAAATCTCAGAAGTTTTTGAGTACAATGGTATCCTCAATAGTTCAAAAGTATGCACAGTTTTAATACAAATTTTGGAATTTTCTGTTCATTTATCATCTTTTGTCCTTTTTTCTGCTAAGACAGTTCTTGTATTTCATGCCCAAAAATAAGGGGGAAAAATAAGAAAATCCTGCATTGGTTTAAAGACCTTGACCCTTGTCATGTGTTTTTCCCTGTTTAGCAGACAGTCAGAAAAAATCAAAAAGAAACAATGAAACAGATGCACAGAGATATTTTAAATAGGCACAAGCTGAAGCTACTGAACTACTCTTGTATTTTGAATGTTCTCCATTGGCAACAACAAAAGTGAAGGTAGAGAGTCTTGGTTAATTGTCCTGGACTTAGAAGTCCTGCCTAGCACGTCTGTCCAATGTCCTCTTCATAGTTCAGAAGTGACCACATCAATTTTGTTACGTGTAAATACTGACAAGTGCTACAGCAAAGGCTACATCAAACTGTAAATTCATAAATGCAGCAGACTTCTATATTAATTGCTCAGAAATAGATTTTTAGTAGACAGTAAAATACTGCAGGAATGTGAATTTTAAGATATTCACCAGTGTTAGAATTACAGCAGCTTGCTGATTTTCCAGGGCCTTATCACTGTTCTCTCTGTTCTTGTTTTCATTCATTTCTGGTGCGTCCATGAGCAACCCCATGTCATCATTACAGTCACCTTCTACTTCCAGCTTAACGCCATCTTCCTCTTCATCCACAATTTCATCAGGGGCCTCTGCGAGTACCTCTAGCCTGTATGAACAGAAGTAGCTCAGGCTTATTCTGAAACTGAAAAAGTTCACGAGAGAAAGATACCAGAAAGCCCAGACCTGCACATGTGTAAGGCATGCTTTCCTGACAGGGAAAACAACTATCATCCAAATGCTTCCACTAAGTTGATATGAAGGCCCATTTCATTGCTGCCTCCAGCAAAACCCAGCAAGCACTACTACAGTTCACCTTCAAGGTCGTCATGACAGCACTGCAATATATTCAATAACTGTAATGTACATAATGTTGAAGGACTTTCATTATAAATTCATAAAACAAAAAGCCACTACACCCTTCCCCTCAATAAAGCACGTATTTTCTTCTACACTGCAGCTAAGAAATTGCACAATAACAAAACTCAAATAGCCATTTAGCAAGAAATCTGTTTCTTGGGAAAGCTCACAATTTCTTCAAAACCAAGACCATCAATGGAAGCACACCCACACTGACTTTGTCAGACAGCAGCTCTCTTTTCAAATCCTACTGCTTGCCTGTTCCAATTAATACAACTATAATATTTGATATTTTCCTACACTTCCAGTGGCTTCACAGCCCAAGTTTCACAGGAAGATGTACATGGAATAGAGGAGCATTGGCAGTAGGAGTTCATAGAGCAGCCAAGACACTGTAAACCTGAAAGAACGTGAATGAATTGACCACACAAGAGAACAAGATACTCCAATTCCAGTGGTGGTGAGGCACTGGAACAGGTTGTCCAGAGAAGCTATAGATGTCCTGTCCTTGGAAATGTGCAAGGCTAGGTTGGATGGAGTGTTGAGCAACCTGATCTAGTGGAAGGTGTCCCTGCCCATGGCAGCAGTATTAGACTGGACGATCTTTAAAGATCCCTTCCAACCCACACCTTTCTATGAGTCCATGGATCGCCAAAAGTACAGCCCTTTCCTTTTTCTAAGGAAAGGAAGAATGAGCTGAATCATTCAGGCATGAACAGTGAGGGAGAAAAAGTGTCTTTACCAGTCTTCCTCAGAAGCCCTTTGCTCTTGTTCCTTCTCCTCATCTTCAGCCAGCTCTTGTTCTACTGCTTCCAGCTCAGCAGATGTCCTCTCCAGCAGAGCTGACACAGCATCCTGCTCACAAGGAAAAAGCTGCAACCAGAGTTGAATGATACATAACAGGTAGGAAAATGACAACTCTTGGAAGAGCTGCATTACCCTACTGCTCCCTGATGTCAGCAGAAACAAAGACCCCCAGATCACAAGGTTAAGGGGTTTGAATTGTCAGTGTATAGTACATTGAATGATTACTTTTATACAGAGTAAATCTCAGTAAAAAACAATTGGTTTTAAAATGACAGTTCAATCAAATATGCTCCTTCGATGTCTATTCTCATCTTCCCTCATACTTGTAATGTTCTTAGGTGAAAAAAGGGTGCTCTTCGAAGTTAAATTTTCTATGCAGTTCTCTTAAGAAGGGATTAAAGCAGAAAAGCTTATTTAACCAGAAGAGTTAGTATATTTTGCATAAACAGCATGTTCAATGGGGCTTTGAGTGTGCAGATTCAAACAGTTAATAAATAGCAATTTTTAATGTGTACATATGAAAATAACACACTTAAGGAAGATCTTCAAAAACATTCTTTCTAAAGAGAAACACAGCTGAAAGGTGTCAAATTGGAATTGCAATCTTGTATCCAGTAAAAGCATCTGCCATATCCCCACTCCCGTCTGAGACCCCATATAGGCCCTACTCACACAAAGTCATCCTAGACAAAAATGCCTGCAAAACAGGGCCTTGGACCTTCTGAGGAGGGCAGTTCACACATTCAAATGACTACAATGCACAACTGGAGTCCCTGGCTTTTTTCATCACAGTAATAGCCAACACGTCGCTCACCAAGTCCAGCGAGTCCAATGACTGTGATTGCTTGCTTAACAGAAATATGTATTCATCATTTTGTTCCTTGGGTTTTTTGCCGGGACTCTGCTTGCAAGGCAACAGGTTGTACCACAGAGTGCAGGTCTCATCAGAAAGTGATAAATCTGCCAGGCTGATCTGAGTCCCAGCCTGCACAAAATAGGAAAAGGGAAAAAAAAATTTAAATTTGTTCTGTTTCCTACAAAACATTCTACTGTACTCATTATGGGAAACAGGCAGTACAAAATCGACATGAATCTTAATTCCCTTTTTAACTGTACAGCTTTCTATTTCCCTCCAGTTCCAGTTAAAATAGGCAAACAGAAGTACACGGAAATGTCCTTCATATTGTCCGTCTCTTATTTCAGTTTGCAGAAATGTCTCTCCACATGCACACCCCACACCATGGTATTGCACACACCTGCCCTAGTGCATTCAGTAATGAAAACCTGTGCAACACCAGCTCCTGGGGCAGTGTCACATGATTTTTCAGCTGTCCCACCACAAAAATCATGCATATGGCAAATAATGGATGACCTTGCTTGCTCTAACCAGGGAAGAAGGAGATGAAAAGCCAGTAAAAGAGATTAAGAAACCCTTTCATTTGGACAAGCACTGACATCGAGTGAGTTGGTACTCTGGGAAAACTTCTGAAGTACTCATGTTTGGGCTGTGCCTTGGAGATTAAAATCCTCTGTTCTTTGGCAAAGCATATTATCTCCACAGCACACATAGCCCTTGCCAAGACTCGGGTTGTGTTGTCCAGGGCTTTCTGCTGGGGATGGTACTCCCAACTTTTTCATTTGATCTTGCAAATAACCCTTGTCTTCACTGGGGATTTTTGTTACTGTTGAGTCCTTTCTTCACCTTTGTATCCTGCCTGAGGTTGTATCTTTGTTCTGCTGCCCTTCTCTTCCCTCAGGGGAAAATGCTTACATACTGAAAAAGACCAATATGTTCCCCAGGAATTAAGTTAACTTCTACATTCTGAAAGTGAGGCTGTTTCACAGTAGTTGGAGCCAATGAACCCCAGCAGATTCCAGCATCTCTTCAGTATGTTGTAACTGAAAAAAAATCTCACTGTGCTGCTAAAATCCCTCTCATGGTGAAAAACTAGAGTTGTACCAGATCATGCAAAAGCAATTTGAAAGTAAATGAAGCATCACTGATTTGGTGATGACTACGATTAACAACAAAATTCGAAGTGACAGCTTCCAATGGGCTGATCTATAAATGTCATGCTTTTTTATTTCAACAGATCATAAAGACCAAAAAGGTGCCCATCATGTAATCTAAAATAACGTCCAAAATGTAATTTATTTTGTTCTGTGACAAGCTGTGATAATGAGGGTTTGCTTTTTTTTTTTTTTACTGTGGCTCTTCTTCAGTTTTTACTTTAAAACCTAGCATTAAAATAATGTTGCATAGAAGTTTACAGGGGTTTGTATGTATACAATGGCAAAGATGGAATATCAATTGTAATTGAAGGATTAAAGTAGCATTAGAATTATCAAAACGTGTTCCATCCAGGATTAGATTCCGTACCAGGAGTTTCAGAGAAAGGCGGTATTCTAGGTACTATAGCAACAACTAAGTTATGTTTCAGACTTCATCTCCAAGTGCTGTGGAATTTTAGCAGCCTTGACCATCAAAATAAGAGGGGACACTATAAAGAAATGCATGCCAAAAAAGCACCAGAAATAAAACCGCATACCAAGCATTCTTCCCGACGACTTCTACTGACAGCACAAACATCTACTCTCAGTGTCTTCTGTAGCAGTGTTACTTGAGAAATGGCTACTCTGAATATCTCGTTGAATAAAATGGTTTCCATGGCAGGATGAACTTTAGTGCGGAACAGACAGCTGATATCAGTGGAGGATGGAAGGACTGCTACTCTAATATACCTGCCAGAAACAAAACAAAATCTTTACCTCTGTTTAAACTGGCACTTGCTGATGATGCATGAGAGAAGTTCACCCCATCAACTTAAGGACTGCATGGCAGCAAAATGGAAGTAACTTATCAGTGGAATGGAAAAGAGGTGACAAAGATAAGTGAGAAACTCCTCTTGTCCTTTGCAGAAACATTTCCCAAAAAGGAATTTTTGTGCTTGGTAAGGTAGTAGTAGCAAGAGAGGTAGCAGTTTCTGATGTTATCCAAGTTTAGTACTGCAAGCAATGAAGATCATGTCACAGGTGGGAGGAGACGTGTCCTTAATGTTGATATAAAAACATGAGAAAAACTGGGGTGGATGTAAAATTTAAATTCTTAGAACAATGCAAACAGCACTGAAAAGCAGTGATGTCTTTTAATCTTTTAAGGAAACAAATCAAACAAAATTTCCAAAGAAAGCAGAGAACAAAGGAAAGCAAGAAAATAGCTAGGGCCATAGACGCTTAAGATCAGTTAATAATGTATTAAGTGGAACTTTGAAGAATGCATCTTGGAAGCCTAAATTTAAGTACACAGAGTAATCTGAAATTGTTACAAGGCTGCATTCCCTTTATACAACCAGTAGGAATGGATATTATGTGGACAGAAGTTGTACTAGCTAACTTGTAGGTCTCACTTTAGCAGCAGCTTGACAGAGTAAAGACATTTTTAATGCAAATTGTATGTGCTATTTACCTGTTGCACAGTTTCTTATACACACAAATGAGCATAGTTTTACATCTTTTCTGTGCCTATCTATTACTCTGTTTCTGGTACCAGCTTTAAATATAAATGGTATTCACTGGAGACTAGAATGCAATGAAGCTGGCTAAAGAAGAAATAGTGGGCCAATGTAAGTAATTCTGGGAAATACTTCTTCTCTCAAAACTTATAGTACTACTACTATATTTTATGACTTCATGGATAGTTTCATTGATTTTATTTAAAAGTTAATTTTACATTAGTTAAATCAACACAAATTAGGTCTGTGATAAATACGATTTTTTAAATGGAATTTAGGCATAGTCTTTATTTCCCAGTTATACCAAACTTCTTGGAGTAAAGAGCAAAATCTAGGTTGTTTGGTTCACTTGCATAGCCTGCATAGCAGGTATCCAGCATTTTGACATGCCAGTCCTGAGGTGAAGTGGTAGCACACTGTAACTCCAGTAATGCTGCTGCTGTATTCATATAACTGTAGGTGAGCAATTGGCATGGTCTACTGAAAACGGCCATTTTAATAGACTAGGCAATTATAAACATTTATAAACGATGTAGGAATAGAAGATAAAGTGTATCAAAAGTATATTTAAAAGGTGGTTTGTCGGAACTTTCTTTTAATAACTGTTTGCCAATTTATTGGCATCAGGCCAAATGAAGGGTAAAGAAAGAAGTGAAAGAAATTGTTCTCTCACTTCATTGTACAGGAGTGGTTACTTTCATTTTAATTAATAAACTTAAAGAGTCAAAAGATGAATCAGATTTTACTGTGACAAACCTATGACTTCTCAACTGATGAAGAAGTGACCCTGACACAGTAACTCTTCAACTATGGCTCTTCAACCTAGGCTAAAAGTGAGCAATTTTTACAGTATCAGTAACACCTCATGTCAAATCTATTCCTCCATGTGTAAAGGTTCAGTAAAGTACTAATTTATCCAAGTGATGTTCTAGGAAATGCAGCTATAATGTAGCATCTTTTTCCAGACCCAATTTTTATTATTGTACATATCTGTACAGATTATACATATACAAGTGCAAGTGACAGAAAAAATGCTATTTGCAAGGTCCTGCCTTTACCCTGCCTCTTCTTCCTCCTTGTTTCGTGTAGCTTTAATTTTATCAAAGCTCTTTTAGCAGCAGCAGGTTTGAACTTCTTGACTATTAATTACAGCTTCACACTTTAATTCCTAAAAAGATGCCTGCTGTGACCTAGGTTTATGTTACTGAATATTTTTTGCTGTTCTACATTATCTAGTTTTCCTCTCACCTGTGTTAATTTATTCTTCTATACTTTTTCTGTTTTCTTGTGCTAAATGTTAGTGGACTTGGAAGGTCAGCAGAGGAAAGGCTAGTTCAGAGAAGGAAGGATAGTAGTAGAACAACCATTTGTTATTAACAAAAACAAACAGAAAAATCCAGCAAGCACCCAGGCCTCTATCCTTAATGCATCCTTTCCATATCCAGTGGTTTCCTATTTATCTGCCAATCAAATTTAAGGCAATGGGATACAAAGGGGAAAGAACCAGCAAGAAAGCCAATTTTTTCAAGGATTGATTATGTCCTACTCCAATCTTACAATGCTTTTCAACAGTTTAAGATAGTCTTAGAGTCTGTCAAAAAGCTCTCTCAAGTGCAAGTGTCCCAAGGCAATCTGTACTTATTTATACAGATGAGAATTTTGGATTAGAAACTCAGTGGTAATGTATTCAGGCTTTTCTGTTAGTTTTCTATGTATGATTTACACTGTAATTTACTTTCAGACTTTGCATGTTAGTCCAATTTGACTCAAGAACTAATTCTTAACAGACCTCCAAGCTCTAGTTTTTAGGGATGGTGTATCTCAATGTGACAAGTGCTTGTCCACTTGTAATTTATTAAATTATACCTTTCCTTTAAAAGCTCACTTAAAAGACAAATACTGCTTTAAATACCATTTTACATCAAAAAGACACATAAATGTGTCTTTGATGCCAAAGTATCAAAAGAATGTTTTTAGTAACTATGGCATAGCTGGTTTGCACTCACTAAGCTAGAATGTTCAGAAGCAGTAGATAAAACACCATTTAAAAATCCTTTTTATTCCAGTTTAGTGGGATGTGCAGATTTCCTGATAACATCTTATTCCTGCAGCATTACTGGAATATGCAAAAGCTAAATACTACAATAGTTTGAGAAGTTTTGTACATATTTCAGTGCTCTTAAGCCATAAATCAAATGATTCCTTTAGAGAATTTTTAGAATTTATTATTATGCTCTTATATTTCAACACTACTTCTCAGTGATTGTTCGACTTACGCCTTAGAGCCAAGGGGGACAGAAAATGCTGGAAGGTTTCTAAGCCGTACTATGATTATCACGAAACTGGAATTGCTGTGGTCATATCTGTTAAAGAAAGGACAACAAAAGGGAAGTTTACTATTCACATTTATGGATCAACAGAAATATTCCCTTTGCTGGTCACTCACCTGAGTCCTATTTGTACCTGAGCAGCCTCTAGAGGTGTTGCATCATCTTCACTATATACAATGTCCTCAGTTTCATTTGGTCTAGGAAAACCAGGCATACACTCAAATTTTGGAAAACTATAGTTCGCTTTCAGCAATTATTAAGATATACTACACAGAACATATATCCATTCTCCTAAACATGCTGATTTAATTACAGCATGCACTCCAAATAAGAATTTCAGAGCCTACACAACAGCAGTGCTTGTTTTAGGGACAGTTGCTGCTGGAATAGTTTGACAACTGCAGCAATGATTCAGAAAGGCCTGAGGCTGATTAGTAAAGATTACAGGCAATACTATATAAACTAGTATGAAGAATCCTATAGAAGTTGTCTGGTCAAAAAATAACAGCAAATATGTTTCTTATATCCTGATCACTGCAGTGAACATTAAGCCTCAACCTGGATTATTTTAATACCAACATTACAACAGAGTTTTTTCTTGTCTTTCCTATAACCGCTTTTTAAAAATAAAAACATTAAAAAAATTTGCTATGCAATCTTAAAAATCCTTAACAGAACAAGAAGTAAAAAACAGTAACTCTATTGTCAATAGAGTCATGTGGCAGAACCTGCATAGTTTAAATCAAGCTTTTCTCTTGGGAACACTTCTAGCAAGAAAAAAACCCCAGGATTATTAAGAAGTATATTAATGCTATTCAACCAAGTTATACAAGCACAAAAATTAACCCAAATCAAACACTGTTTGGCAAACACGCCTTCCTTTCCATCTGAAAGGACAAATTATTTCTAAAAAAGGCAGGGCTGATTAACAACTTCTGCTGGTACTGTGTAACTGATCATAGATATATTTAAATCTTTACTGGAAAAACTTGCATGATTTCTCAAACCTACTGTTTCACAGAAGCTTCATATACACCACTATCTCCAGCTACAGACTCATCAGACACAGCAGCAGATACACAAGCTGTTTTCTCCTCAAGCAGATGACCAGCTGTTCTTGGTAAATCACCGCCTACAGAAGGGAAAAAGAATGAAAATTAGTTCAAGAGATTAATATTCAGAAAGAGAGATGAGCATAGCTTAGAAAGTTGTCAAGTTGAAAGCGGTGACCCTTAGCTGAGTATCACAGAGTAGTTTTGTTCCATATCATTAAACATTCTGAGACTGTACTGCTGTTACCACATATTCTGGCTACAGATAGAACCAGACTGATGAATTTGAAAATGTACTGTTATTCCTTCCCAGAGACACACGACTCCTGTGATCACCCTTATGCATTGAGCTAGTCATTATCCTTCATTAGCAACCCTCATTTTCCTGATCTTTAAACCAGTATTTGCCATGTTCACATTCGGCACTGTGGTTACATTGCAGCTACATGCCAAGTGCTTGCCTACTGTTTATTAAATATTCAAAAGTCAGACAGACACCCTCTCCTCAGTGATATAACTGCTAGAAATAAAATCCTCTCTGGTTTACTATCATCAAAAACTTTCTATGCTACAGGCTCTCAATAACTACTTAGCTTTAATCTTCAACTTGCATTCATATGCGAGTGTCATGCCGTGAAGCCATATTCTGCAGCAAAGTAAGCTGAGGGCCTTTGCAGTCCTTTTATCTGCCAAGGGGTGAGGATATTGATATGCATTATCATCCCCATCTGAATCATGACTTTACATCTTGTTAAGATGTTAAAATTTAAGGCTCTACATTAGATGATTGATTGCTGCATTTGTGCTTTTATTTATGGCAGTAGGAATGCTTTTTCCTTGATGATGAAGTGCTCTTTCCATTCCCCCTCACCATGTGAGGGGTGAAGGTGATGACATGATTTATTGATTACCCTTAGGAATAACCACGGCAGCCTGAATTGACTTTGACAATGACAGAGACTGACTGTGGAAGAACTACAAGACATTCCAACTTGGTTTCTGACAGTAGGGACATGTGCAGAGGAGCAAATATCTCTATGGTTCACCTGTACAGAAAAGTCAGAGACAGCCAGAGAAACAGGTAAACACCGCAGCTAGAGAGCCAGTGCAGATTACATGACGATAGGAGCTGTACTGCCTTTGAGTCTTTGTCTATGCCCAAGTTAAGATTCAGCAGTATTCAGATCTGTAGTCCTGTAAAAACCGAAGCGTGTGGGCTGAAATTTTCTATGCAGGTTTAGTGTCTCCAGCTGAGTTCGTTCAAACCTTCCCATTCAACATCACCGCAGTTCCAAGAATGAAATTGGAGTAGAAACATTGAACAAACCCCTGGTCTGTGTCCCACTGTTAATTACTGAAGTCTCACCATGAAGCCCATTTTACTGTGGAAACCGGAGGTATTGAAGTGTGATTAGTTAATACCTGGCTATTCAAAATTCAAATACTTGTTTTGGCAGCCTTAATACAAGTTTAAAAACAAATTATATTATGCATATGGTGCTACATGAGGGAGTATCAGTATGAAGAATCACAGAATTAATTTACATTTTAAAACCATAACTACTTACACAGACTTAAAAGGCAACTTGACAATATCCAGAATAAGAGGGCCTCAAGAAGTTAAAAAATGTAAGAGAACCACACAATGCCTTTGGAAATAATGATCTATAGAAAGAATTTTTTTAAAAAAATTCTGATTCCACATAGCCCAAAGTGTTCCCAAATTCCAAGCCATTTTGAATTCAGTTCTCCGACTATGTGAGCTGCAGCCAGATTGCAAAGACAGACTGAAAATTGTTGCTAATTTGGAAAGGATATGCTGTTGAAATACAGGCGGGAAAATTATTTTTTGTTTCAATCCTTTATAATATGGTTCTAAAGTAAAATAACTACTGTGCTACACTATCCTGAAAAGACAAAGGACAAAAAGACTCCCTCCCCCCAAATTCCCTTTCCATGTTTTTTCAACTTTACATTTCACAGGTTCAGACCATTAGGATATCAGTCAATTTCTTGTTTTCCTGCTGCAAAGGGAAACAGAGTGAGGCCTCCCAGCTTGTACTAAGTGCACCATATCTTTCTCTTTTGGTGCCACATTGCTCTGGCCAACATTGAAATTACCACAGTACTGCAGTAAGCTAATCTAATTAGACAACAGATGTTACAACAATTAAAAAAATAGAAGCAAATTTCTCATTAAAATACATAACTGTATGAAAATGACAAGGTACTTTTATTAAAAATTGGAAAACTCCAAGCATAAGGGTTTAAAACTTGGTAACAAATCTGGACAATGCTTGAGAGCTAGACTGTATTTATTTTAAAACACCAAACTCCTTAGTTAGCTACTTCCCTATCTGCTCAGAAATACAGTTGGAAATGCCAGGTACTGACCAGGTTTCAAATAGGGCTGCCAGTGCTCAGCACTACTGGAAATCTGTCTCACTCAGTTCTTCCTTGAGAAAACAGAGTGTAACACAAACATAAATGGTTTGCAACATACTTGAAGACAATGACACAGAATGACACTAGAAAAGAATAAACGTGCAGAGAGAGCACAATATATTGTCAGCCCTAACAAAAGGCAGCAAAGCAAGCACTCTAAGACTAGAGCACAAGCCATCAATTCTTGACAGCTGGGATTTTTGAAATTCTGGCTCTGCCAAAGGTTTGACAAAATAAGATGATTAAGTTTGTTGCATGGCTTTTGCTACAGACAAGAAGTGCAATTCATCACACTTAATTCAGCCACCTCAGAGCTGAAGTTAACTAGTAACTAAGGATACATTGATAACTCATTATCATTCATCTCTTCTTCTTTAAAGGGAAGTATGCTTTAGGACAAGATGTCTCATTCTTTTGGAAGTTACCCACAGACCACAGCAGGAGCCTAGTCTCACTTAGGAGCTCTGTTCTAACTTGGATAAAAAGCTAAAAGCTGTGAAATCCATGTTTAAAATGGGGAAACTCTCACTGTAACTTAGCATGTAGTCTTTCTCAATTCAAAATGAACTGCAGATCTTTCAGCGACGGCAGGCTCAAATAATTAGATACACGTAACACATAATTCTCAGTCCAGATTCTGTGTCTTTTACTGAGGATGTCAGTTTGTAACTTACTCTTCAATGAGAAACGAAGTATCTGATTTCAAGTAATCAAAAACCAGCAGGGGGTATTTGTTCTATGTCCATACGTCCTGATACAACCTAGGAACTCCATGCATCCTCCATGCTTTCAAAATCCAGCTTCACGCTTTTGTGTTATTGTTTTTGTGACAGACTGCAATACATGAACTTACGTTCTAAAATAGCAATTAAAAAATGTGGACAGAATCAGCATGACTGCAGCTCTGTGCAGCCAAAACTACAAGTTAGGTAACACACCTCAGAACATGCAAGTGCATGCTGATCAAGATACTCTTCAGTTACACAAGGTACCTCCTCATTTCAAGAGCCAGCTGTTAATTTACATGTTGCATATACATTTGACATGAGATTTTTTTTTAATTACCTGAACTTCCTTCATGAAGAGAAGGCAGAGGCTGTCTAACATTTTGATCTTTATCATCTGTAGGAATCTGAGATCCTGCTCTGGCTTCAGAGTCAAATAATATTTGGTTCTCGCAGAAGCTAATGCCTGCAAAATCACCTGAAAGGTCAGAGTCTTCAAAGTCCGTAGTGAGGTGATGCAGAGGGGAATTTTGAGCTGACACTGAAAATGCAGCTTCTAAAACCAAAGGGGAGCCTGGGGGGGACAAGGAGGAGAGTGAGGATCTGGAAGACAGTGATGTCACAGATTTAGGAGGTTCAGTCAATCTGGGATGGTCTGCAGTTGAAGGAGAGTCACTGTAACCAAGTTTCCCGTGAGAACTGACCGCTTCATTTTCATGAATAGTAGTGATAGGCCCCAAAGGAATGTAACCAGTTTTTTCTTGCAATATGAAATCAAGTTTGTACTGATAGTCCAAATCTGTAATCTGATCGCCTTGGTTATAGTAGAGATCCATGGAGCTGAGTGAGTTTAGCGACCCTCTGCTTGATGTGTTCAGAGATCCCCGGCTGGATGCCAGGGATCCCAAACTGCTCCCTGAAGACACAGATAACGTACTAGCTGAGAGGCTGCAAAGGAAGCACAAACACATACTAACGTTACTAAACCAGCACAAAACAGAACAAAGAGAGGGAAGCTTGACTGAAACTGCCTTGTAACAGATTACAACCAAAAGCTGCTTGGACATTATGTTTTTTAAGCACCCAGACCTGGTTTAGCTCAGTGTGCCCAACCTGCACTCTACCAGGGCAATTTATCCAGCTTATGGCCACCTGCCTAAACCTTTTCTTCTGGAGAAGGCTACAGATTTGACAAACTGGTCGGGCAATAACAGCAGCCTTCTTAGCTGCTATATCCCATCAGAAACCTGCTCCATTCTGATGTGAGGTGCTCATGTGGTCAGTGTGACAGCACAGCAATCCCCAAGATGGAGCTTATGACAGCAGAGGAGTGTTGCCACCTCTAGAGCAATTCATGCAGCCTACCCTATGCCCACGCACCTGGGAGAGATGTCAGATAGACAACTTATAGCGGAACTGCTTCCCATCTGTGTGACAACACGCACTTCATGCGCACAGTACCCAACTATATAAATTATGGCAAAGGCTGTAACATGCAATTTTGTCCTGTTAATAACAGGAGACAGGGAGTCCTGCCAGGCCAGAGAAACTGAGTGTCACTGCCTTGGTTCTTGCTGGGAAAAAATGTCAGGAAAAATAATTCAAGCAGGCCCTTCTAAACACTTAAAATATATTTACTGAACAATAACAGAACTATCAACTTAGAAAATTTGCTGAAATTATAACAGTACACCAGGTTTTCAAGGTGACTAAATGCCTGAAGCTATTACACTTGCATTTCTTACTTAAGTGAATTTTGCTGAGTTTCCAGCTAAGAGAAAAACCTAGGAATGAAGTTGAGACATCCAGGTCCACTACAAAACAGGTTTTACATCATGCAGTCCAATCTCACCTCCTAAGCTGTGAATGCAAATAGGTAGTTAACTTTGTCGTTTCTTCAAGTTTCTGTACCAACTCTTTCCTTCTCTCCTCCAATTTTAATCTGCAAAAAGATGTACATATTAGTTCAAGAAAGCATTACAGAATAGGCTAGAATATTTTATAAATAAAAAAGAAACAAAGTGAAGATCCCTCATTTTTTTATCAGGTTGCCAGTGACTAAAATCCAAAATACTGTGTTAGCTCTTGGTCTGATTGTAAAACCCCAACTGCTTCAGCAGAGTGACCTTACCTGCAGAATACCAAGCACTGTAACAAACCTGCTGTGTGTACAAGCAAGCACAGGGTTGGGACATTCACACTGTACCAAGGGGAACATGCACCCAATAAAAGAGTAACAGATGAACACTGGGAAAATAGCTGCAACTTCAGGAAAATAAGATCTACACTCCTAGAGTTTTCAAAAGCCATGCTGAAGACTCCCTCCTCACTTAATATAGAAAAAAAACAACCAACAAAACCAGGAAAACACCACCAAAATAAACAAACCAAAAGAACACTAATACCAGTAATACCAGTATTAGATTTGATATTTTGATGTTTAAAATCAAAGCACTCAATTTAATTTCAAAATCTTTATATAGAGATAAAGCACAGCAAATCAAAGCAGCATTCAGTGAAAGGTTCTGAGATTATAGACCGTATTTAGGAGTCCTTGGTAAAGATCTCTACATTCCCAACAGCTTTGTCAGCACCTCAGAGGCACACAGCATTGTAATGCTCATCATCAAGTTTACCTTTATGAGAAAGGAGGATTTGTTGCCTCCCGCTTTGTTATCTAAAATAGCTCTAAAGCCACAAAATGGGGAACTCTCCTATTCCTCTTGGCTAGGAGAAATTATTCACTAACCTTTAGAGTGATTTTTTTTCCCTCTTTTAATTCCCTTTTATCACTCCATTTACACTAAATAAATTGCTTTCTCTCGGTGGATTCAGCTAAAATACTATGTTCTTCTCTAGGCCTTGCTCAATCAACTGATGTGTCACAAGTTCTCAAACAACTAATCTGAGAAACAAGAAACATCAACCATTGCTTTCATATGCAAAGTGAATTAACTGAATTAGATACTCAAGAGTGCCCAGAATTCTCTCCCCTTTGAATGTCAGATATCAGCAAAAAGACATTAAGTCCTTGATTCAGCAAGGCATGAAAAGCACTTGCTTACACCCATGCTTATTCAGTGAGCAAATCTGGGTTATGTAAAGGTGAATAAGTTACCCCGAGGTGAGCCAGGGTGTGACTTCCACTCCACTGCCCACACCACATGTGCTCTCACACTGCAGTGATGTGTTCATGTGCCAATACCTGCTAAGGCTGTTAAAAGCATGCACAGTATTTCATTCTTTGCTCAGGAAGACATACACACGTTTCCACACCAAGAATTATGTTCATCTATAGTATCAGACACTCTTTCCTATCATTTTACTATTTATTGATGCCCTCTGTCTTATTTTAAAGCCTAATCTATCCTGCTTTTCCCAAGTAAGAGTGCTCTTCAGTAGCTCTTTTGTGACTTTCAGTAGTGAACTATGATTTTTTTCTCAAGGAAGAAGCATAGAAATTGCTCTGTGTTCAACTACTAATGATAGAAGACAAGAAAGAAAATGGAAGCTTAGGAATTTCTCTGACTGAAGTCCTCAAAAGACACACCTAGAGCCACCTCGAGAGAGACACTGTAACAACTGAAATTGCACTACTGAACTAAAATGTTTAATTGTTTTTTATCTCAAAAGCACAATTAACAGTTTGTTTTCTTTTACTGTCTTAAGGAGGTTGATAAACATAATTTATCCCTTACAATTTAGCACCTGAAAAAAATTTCTTTCCTGAAAGTAATTTGATTGATTAGTAATTAAATACCATTGTTAATACCTGCAGGCTAATGTCAGAAAGATGCTAGTCACAAATCACAAACACAAGCTGAGTGATGAATCACTTGTGGAAGTTTGAGGAAATGCAGGAAGTAATTTTATTATCTCACAATGAACTGAGATTCAGGGAAAGTTTTGTCATTCTATATCAAGCCAAATGGAAAAAAAAAAAAACCAAACCAACAACCACCCCACCTCCAAAACTTTCAGACAACAAACCTTCCCTCTTTATAGCACAAGCAGAACTATAATATCCAAAAAACCCTGTGTAAACACCTAAACAACCATTGTGTTATCTATTCTGACAAGGGCCTCTCTTGGTCTCTCCTGTTTGCACCACTTGAATTTAAATTAACCTACTACTCCTTGCAGGAGGGACTGCAACGTTAGTGAGACATCTTTCTCTTTTGATCATGAATTGTAACATCACTGAGAGGGGCAGAGAATCTTTCAAGAAAATACATGAAGAAGTTAAAGTGCACATACCTAACCTTTCAGTGCAAACTTCGGTAGACACGTTTGTGACGGGCACAAGAGCAGGTGCCAGTTTTGCAGGCAACAGCACAATCAAGTACTCAAATCATGGACCTGTTCAAATGGCTATGTTTACTTGGGAGATACTGTCAAGAATTAAAGCAATAATGGAATTCAGAGGCAAGAATGCAGCAAGTAGTTCTCAACAGTTCCACAATCCAGTTATTTCTACAAAGTTGCTTTAAGGCTTCTTAAAGCAGTCAGAGTATGCCCTGTCTCTGCCTTTTTGAAGTTGATATGTTATGATCTACACTCTCCTTCTGTAAATTGAATCCACGTACATCTACTAGTGGCAATTTCAGCATCCTGCTCCAAAATAACCCAGGGCTATGCTGTAATGTTTTTGTTTTAAGTCAGAGCACATCTCCTGTTTCTTTTCCCTTTAGAAATAAAACCAAACCACTAAACCAAATGAAGGAACCCTCATTGCATTAAGCTCTGGCACAATCCACAGCTTCTTATGCTGCTGCTTCATTATCAGTACCTACGAAAACACTGCAAACTGAAGGCATTCATGAAACCTGATAGAAGAAAATGACAATGTAACAATTGTACAATATTTTGAAGATGGCATGGCTCCTCCACTTGTAATAGAGAGGAGAATCTCCCTCATCTCCAAGAAACAAAATCCTGCTGATTGATCTGATACAATTAAATGTATTCCTTTTAAATTAACATTCCAGAAAAAGTTTCATCTGAATCCTTCTGAAAAAAAAAAAATATTTACTTTATGTTTATAGTAGATAAACCAGAAATAATCCTCAAAATAGCCTCGTGTGAAAGAATTTATGTGCTCTGAAGTCACCAAAGGAGACAGTTATAATATAAACAGTTGAAGCTAGAAATTCACTGGAATAACAAAAAAGCAACCCAGAAGCCACCATAATTGCTACCTCAACCAGCAGTCCACAACACACCTTACATGAACCTCAAGAAAAAAAAGCCCAAACACTCTGTATTTTCAGGATTAAAAATCAAAGGAAAAATGTTTGAGGAAAAGAGAGGGGAGAAAAGGAAGCTCTAACAACTCATTCTGCCACTATACATGGAAAATTCATTTCTTCTTGACAATGGGGGACAATTTTACTTGCCCTTGTTACTCCAAGTTTGGCATCTGGCATGTATGGAAGAACACTCAGGTGCAGAACTTACTCTGGCACTAAAGCAAATCCAAACCACAAAATTCAGACATCAGCTACCTATTTATAGATTGAGTCAAGACTTAGCTTTACAACAGCATATTATCAAAATCTCAGATTCAGATTACTTATTTGTGAATGTGATTTTATTATTGACCCCTTATTCTCCATTTATTAATGGAGGTCAAAGAGCAACAGATCCATGGTACTTTAGGTACTACTAGCAGAGACAGGTAGCTTCTCCTGTACAAATATAGTTCCTTTCTTCTAGAACATATTTGAATTATTAATATAATGCAGTTTAAACTATTATAGAGTGTACAAATGTTAAAAAAAAATCTTGCACAATACACACATTTGTACTTTGTAAACAAAAAAGCTTCCTTGTTACTCAGCTCCAACTTAGCACTCAGCTTCTAATCCTATAACAAGAATTTGGCCATACAGCACACTGGAGCAACAGCACATGTTTCCTAGTAGAGGGAAGTAAGAAAGCCACATAATGCTGATTGTATTACTTCATTATTGCATACTACACTGATAACACACAATGACATTTTGTGTTTATTGCATTTTATGTGGGCTAGAGCTGCCCCTAAATTTATTTCCACTTAGAGCTGAGGAAAAATCCACCTGTGACAGTCAGCTTTGATTTTCTCAAACTCTGAATATGGCTAAGAACAATTTATTGTGAGAGTGTCTTCACTTTCTAGTTAGGTAGCAGCAAGTTAGGAAAGTTTTTCAGCAATTATACTTCTCATCTGAACTTCTGGGGGTTTTCCCCTTTTGGGTGCATTTTTGTGTGTAATAAAACTCACAATGAAAGGCTTCAGATGTTACAACAATCAAGATAATCTTTGTAACCTAAGTTCGAACAGTTTACAGCTGTTATCAGAAAAGAGTGAATGATGTATTGCCTTCCCTGCTGGTGTGTTGACATTCCTCAGTTATTTAACATCTGTCACAGGTATTTTCATGCTGGTAACAAACACAGAGCAACTGATACTGCAGAGCAGCTACAGGGTGTTCACATTCTCTCACAGTGCTGAAGACTTCTTTGTTTTTCTACCCATTGGGCTAATAACAAATTTAATTAAGATCTACATAGAACAGTCACTGAAGGAAAACAGCCCATCAGGTTCAGGGTCTGCAATGAATACAAAGGTTAGATCACAGAAAGCAGCATTTAATATTAGCAAAAGACAACACCTTACCTTTCAGCAAGTGCTTGACTGGGTGTGCTTTTCACAGACACCAGTTCTTCCTCAAGCCTCTTTCTTTCTGCTTCTAGCTGCTCTAGTTCATCTTGAGTACGTTTGCGTGGTGTAATAAACTGGAGCTCCTTCAAAAGCTCTTCTTTTTCATTGATTAACATCAGTTTCTCCTTTTCCACATCCAGTGCTGCAGGCCAGGCTTCACTGTCTAGCTTAGAGAGTTCAATCTTCAAATTAGCCATGCTAAAATAAAACAGAGCAGTTTTACCTGAGTCCAGCACAGCACACAAAGCCCAGGAAAGAGAGAAGTGATACAGTATTTTGAGACATATCAGGATATAACAACAATTTTATACTCAAGGTCCTACTTTAAGTTTTGTTTCACCAGAATGCAGACTATGCCAGAGAATCAGGCCACATATCAAGGCCAGCAACAACATGCATATGAATTATATATTAGTTGCTCCTATTCCAGTTCAAGTAGAAGTCACAATGTTATTAAAAGCTTTATTGAAAGCAATCTGTCTGGTAACATAGCAGTGGCACCATGCTTTACTCATTCACGAGTATGATGGATTTCTCCTGTGCTGTGGGAGGCTGACGGCTCCTCAGAAACAGACACGGCCATGGTGAAAGAATGTGTACCAAAGCAAGGTGCTCACTTCAGCAAATCTTAAGACAAAAGCATTGCTCTTCTTTGCAATTAAAGAAAAAGGCAATACAATGGCAGTTACTTAAAGAGCAAAGAGACGAACTCAACAGTTTGAGTTTGTGCAACTGCTGTTCCCATTGCAGCAGGGGGGATATCAGGACCACCAGAGCTCCTGAAGCCCTTAACCCATTTCCAGAAAGGTCTGGAAAACAGACTGCTCATGAGAGCTAATTTGCATAGAAAGCGAGAAACGTAACTCCAGGGCAAGGAAAGCTTGGCTATAAACAGGTAACCCCCACAGGTGCCCCAGGACCCTGGACACCCCATTAGATGGATTGATGCTGGAGCCAGGTCTGGTGATGATTGTTTCCTTGTTTTCTTTCTTCTTTTCTCTCCCTTTCCAATTTCATCCTACCCCCTATTCAAAATCCATCACCACTTGTTTATACTCAGAGGTCAGGGACTGACATCCCAATTTCCATGCCATGTGTACGATTTGCTAATACAACTTAGTAAGTTTTTGCTGACTCTTTGACTTTTGTTATTCCTTTTTGACCACAGGAATCTATGAATCTTGGGTGGTCCTTTTCCCTTTAAGGGTGGGATGCCACAAAAGGCCAAAAAGGAATATTAGCCAGATCTTCACTGTATCAGGATAGGATTGTCAGCATGCTGTATCAGATCCTTTTCAGTAACAACTGCAACTGAATTCAAAGCATAGTTATGAACACTCCACATCTTCAAGACATTCTGGTGGCTAAGCAGCGTCAAATCTGCAATGTACAAAATTATCTGATAATTTTCAAGTAGATACGTTCACTTACAAGATCCTCTCTTCATCTTAGCTATTTTACCACAAAATAATTGAGAATTTGCACATTTAATATTTCAGAGAGGATGGTCAACACTTATTAAATTACAGTGATGGTTACAGCAGCCACAATACTTGTGGGAGGGGCATATTTAGGTACTGAACTTCATGTGCAAACTGGTTCTTCATTGTTCCAAGTTACATACATTGGAATTTCAACCCATGCTCTTGGCTAAGTAATTTGTGAGAAAGAATGATCCTGTGCTGGAGTACCCCACACTCTGAGCACTGTACTGTTTCTCCTTTTTTCTCTTTTCCCCCCACACCAATATGGAAGTAGCAAACTGACCTACTTCAAGGAAGTTTTTTATTCCTACAAAAGAAAGATAAAATGCAACGATGGGACTTCTTGGTATCAAGACACAGTCAGAGGAGAGGGTGATGAGGTTTTGGATCAATTATGCCTGAGAAACAATGCCATCTACCTGCATCTAACTGACCACCGCACAATTAACATTATGTACGTGATGATTCTGAGCCAAAATCATACATGTTCAATATTGAACAAACACAATAGCCTTGGTGTTCTTGGATGAATGCATTGATTATACAGTGAGGTTTTATGATCCATGATGAGCATACAAAGGATTACTGTTGTTACTGGTAAGGACAGTAGCTACTACTCTGTAGGAGGAAGTATACATTTGAAGTTAGGCAAAAAAACAGTCATGCAGACTCCTGCCTTTAAAACCGAAAAGCAACTAAGCTGTTACTTGGTACTTCTAAGTACCAAATTTACTTTTGTAGTTCGTTACATGATCCTGCCACAGTTTTCCAACTGAAATAATATTTAAATCTCAGATTAAATGGCATTCTAGGCACAGTTTTTATCTAGGGAAAAATGCTATTTTTTTATTTTGTTGCCTTGTTTAGCTCTTCATATTAAAAAAAATGCAAAACTTGGGTGTGGAATAGTGCTTAGATTTCTATTTCCCTTAAATTACAAAGAACCTCCACAACAAAACCAGTAAGGCTTTTGAATAGCTAACAAATAATTTCCCAACAAGTATTAGAAAATACCACGCAAGAGTACTATCTCAATAGTAAATCTTGCCCCAGTATTATGCAGTGCTTCTGGTACACCAGAAGATGTCATTCAAACCCTGAATGTTCTGCTTTCTGATGCCCATTTTTCACTGCTGTGGCAATTCATCAAGATGGCACCAGTTTGATGGGCAAGCACCATGGAACTTTATTTGAAAGGCACTCCACATTCATCAGCAGTGCAGTTCCTGACTTCTTTTCTCCTCAAGTTAAACTAATGAAAAAAAAGCCAACTCATAGTGATAACAAATTTTTAAATTATCTAAATTCCCAAGGGGAAAAAAAAAATAATTAAGCCTACTAAATCTGCACTGGAAGTCTGAAGCAACTCTAAAACTGACGAGCCTTCAGTGGTGTAGTAAGTGAAATTATGATGCTGAAGAAGAATATAATGGACATAAATAACCTGGCGACTGCCTTCNTCCTGGGCACCGAGAGCTTCTCCCGGGCACCGAGAGCTTCTCCCAGGCACCGAAAAGTAATCTTCCCCGTGCTGCGGCCGCACGCTCCCACCAAGCCCGTTACCTTCGCTTGGCCTCTTCGTACTGCAGACTCAGTCTGACCTTCTCTGCTAAATTCGATCTACTTCTTGCTCCAATCTGTTNTAAATCTGCACTGGAAGTCTGAAGCAACTCTAAAACTGACGAGCCTTCAGTGGTGTAGTAAGTGAAATTATGATGCTGAAGAAGAATATAATGGACATAAATAACCTGGCGACTGCCTTCCTTAGGAAGCCAGCTCACTCTATCCCCTTAATCCTGGAACTGCCAGTAATTTGTCAGTGTTTTAATTTTGTTTCACAACACGTTCCGTTTAGCAGTAAGGAACAGCCGCAGCCCCCGGCAGGGCGCGCGGCGCTGCCGCCCGCTGGATGTCGCTGCGAGCACGGCCTTGGAGCCGCGGGCACCGGGAGCTTCCCGGGCACCGAGAGCTTCCCGGGCACCNAAAAGTAGCCTCGTTACTGTGCAAAGCTTTTAAATGAACCACCAAAACCTAGGCAGAGGCTAAAAAAATGACAACTTAAAGAAAATTAAAACTACGCCCCGGCCCCTGCAGCCAGCCCCACACTTGCTGTTAAATGCCTTATGAAGATCTCATCTACTCACTGTACAAAACACTGCTCTTTTCTTCTGAGCCACTTCATAAATTTTTAGCTACTGTACTACCAAGTGCCAATATTCCATCACAGTAAAGGCAGAGCATTTTCAAAGAATTCTTGCAGTGACTGC
>WBMY01012405.1:375157-433354 GCA_013397315.1 Donacobius atricapilla
ACTGCACCGCAAATTCTGATCTCCTACTATGAATTCTGTTGAATTCAGAATTCAGAACTATGGCAGTGCTTTTCAAAGTTACACTTTAATAAATTTCGTACAAAACATAGACAAGCTCTTTGTCTGGAAAACCTTGTACACTCTCTCTCATACAAATTTAGCTTGCAGAATTTCAAAGAAGGTATCAAAATTAAACAGCCTTCTGTGTATGTAAAATATAACATCAGTGAAATAAGGTTTTACTAAATCACTGAACAAGTAGTCCCATGAACAGTTTTTCAGCTGTGTGAAATTAAATGGTCTATTTAAATTCTGAGATCTGTTTTCCTGAAAATTAAAAAAAAAAAAAAAGTAATCTTCATATTTAATTAGGTCTGTATGGTGAAACATCCTATAAGACAGATTGAAAAAACACACAAAAAAAAAAAAAACCAAAAAAAATACAACAAAAAACAACAAACCCTATCTACTTCTCCTGATCTCCACTGCACTGGACACTGTACCATTTGAATAAATCAGTTTGTCATAAATGCTTCATGACAAATGTATAAAGTTCATCTCAATCTTGATTTAAAATTCCAGGGCAAAAAATCAGAAAAGTAATTCTAGTGTGAGTGACTCTAAGTAATTCTGGGAAACAAGTATATGTATATATGCTATCTGCAACAGCGAACAGCCATTTGACTCCAATTCCATTAACAGTAGCATTCTCCCTCAATTTCTGTTTACACGGGACAAAATGAAAAAAAGCTCACCTCACCAGAGATGTCAGTCTGAGACCCTGTATCCAGAGTTTGTCTAGGAAAACACAGCTGGGAGTTTACAGAGCTGGAACACAAGTCTGGTTCAGATATTTCCGTGGTTTGGTCAACACTGAATTTTTCTCTCAGCTTTGCGAGACTCTGTCCAGGAATTAGAGAAGGAAGTGGCATTAAAGTTCCTCTCCACTGTACCATGTTTATACCAGTTTATCTCCAAAAGATACTTACATAAAAGACTCTTTGATAAAAATTCTGCATTTATTTCATATTAAGCAACCCATCCTTTTAATCAAGCCATTGGTAAGTGACACTAAGGGTGACCAGTATTTGTGAAAATGTAAAAGCTACTCATTTGGGTTTGTGTCTGTTTTGGGACTTTGTTTGTGTTTTTTAATTTGTCAACCAATTACGAATTTTGCTGAAAAAAATAAAAAGGAAATATGGTTTCAGAAATGGAAATAGAACAGTTTAGATTAGGAAAATTTTCACTGACTTACAAAATGGTCAGGCATCTCAGAATATATCAATTTTGTCCACTTAATATTCTAAATTGTGCTTTAGAGGTAGCATATACATTGTACCTTGCATTCAAGTTCCAAAAAAAGCTATATTCCCTGACACAGAGCAGCTTTTTGAATTAGGAATGTCACAGGCTTCAGTTTCTGCATCTGAAAATTAATTTTAATATTAGTTTGGCTCAAAGAGTTTTGAGAATCTCTTGAAAGTATAAAATGCTAGGTATTTATCATTAGGAAGTGAGCCATGTTAAAACAAATCCACACAAAACTTCCATTAACCAATCAAAATACCTTCACTAAATCTTGTTTTTCTCTCTCGCCTGAACTGATCGCCTTTCTGATGGACTTCAGTTCCCTCAGGATGGCTTTGGCCTCACACAGTTCATACCCACTCTGGCCTCCAGACATTTTTTGGTCAATTCTGTGGAAAGAAAGAATATTAATAGCAGATAGAGAAAATCATACTAATCTCTCTTCTGTTCTACTTCAGGCAGAAGCAGAGTTAGATAAGAGAAAGGAAGGAGGTGAGAAAACAGACATGGAAAGGAAAAATGACATTAACATCTCCATTTAAATACAATTTAATCCTTGGCAAAAATGTCAAGGAGCACAGAGTTATTGCTGAGAATGCTGTCAAAATTCCCATTCCCACCATAACTCTCTGCAGCATAAAGCAGCTCTTGGGTACACCTTTCATACTAGTTTGTGCTCCTTACAGAAGCCAAATTTATTTCAAGTAGTATCCTTCCACCCAAACCCACACTGGGACATAGGCAGACAGGCAGGCTTCTTGCTACTAATCAGTCTTTCTGAGCAGAAACATAACCAGCATCATTCTTGTCTCAGCTTCCCTCTAGTTCACCCTAATCCTGGGCATTAACTGTCTGGAACAGCTGTTCTGCTCAGCCAGACACCAGGCTCTCTTTATTTGCAAAATCTCTGGATAATTAATACCATATGTCATAGATTGGACAATTCATTAAATTCCTGAACTACCAATGATTTTAGAAACTGTAACCTGAAAATAACAAAACAAGGCTGTAGCCTTGATTTTTCAGCCTGAGATGTTTTGCTTTCTAAAACTCTGTTCTCACAGAATTTTCTGTAAACAAAAGAAGATGTTTTTGCTAACTCTATCTTGTTTACATTCCTTCTTAGAGGTGGAGACAATTTGATGTGTCTCTGTGTTAGCCAATGTGATTGAATGGGTGTTATTTCTAGCACCAATAGGTTTAGCTCTAGCGATCTAGTATATAAGGGGATCAGACTTTGAATAAATATCTATTTTAGCCTTCTGACAAATTCTGGAGTCGTGTGGTCTGATTTTGTGTCCTATAGTGGCACAAGGCTATCCTAAATTTAGAAATAAAGAGATGATTCATTTTAGTATTTCCATATTGCTGTCAAGAACTACGGTTTGTAAACACATTTCTCTGGTCTCTAGTTTAACAGAGGTATTTCATAGCATCATGGAAATGATTGCAGCTGTGCTTCCAAAATTAAAACCAATCAACAGCCAACTTGATAAAAATCAAGCATTTAGTAAAGAATATATTCTTTCATAATACAATTGGTTTTCTGTTTTTTATCATCATCCATCATCTTTGCTGGAAGTTAACAGCCTTGTGAATGAGGAGTGAACAAATCAGAAGTGATCACAAGCATCCACAGCAAGAACAGCAACTTGCACAAAATACCTGTAACTGTATTCTAGTTTCCTTCAAGTTTTGTCCACAAAAATATCAAAGTTCTGTAGTCTGTAAAGCTGTGAGCATGTCTGTTCTCCTTTCTCTACATTCCAGTTTTGGTACAAACTAAACTGCATTTGTGTAAGGAAATTACCTCTGTGACTTGGCAATCATTCCTATTCAAGGATATATTTATTTCAGCTTGAAAGTTTCTCAAAGTCTTTCATAGGCAGGCACTTGCTGTCTGACAACTCTCAATTTTTGGTAGCTTACCAGGTTGCTAAGGTCAAATAGATAGAGGATTCACCAACAATTGGGATCATGAATGAACGGTTGGGTAATACACCACATGTTGTCTAGTTATATGACATGCCATATTAAAATTGCAACTGTTTTATTCTGTATATAATTAAGATAGACAAGAAGGATCTCTGATATATAAGATATTCCATCATCCTGTTTTAAATTAATGGGATTAGTACTGTTTGAAAGTGTCTGACTGAATTTTAAAAACAAACGCCCATTGTGTTTCTGTGGAATGCTGTTGACAGTTTCTGAAACATGCTTTGGATTCCTATCAAAATGGCTTGTGAGCAAGCTGCTTTAAAACAATACTTCATTGTTGAATTAATATAATAAAACCGGTATGATTGGCTAACCTTTAATCCTGGGACAGCAGCATGAGTTTTTATTACCTTAAGCTTTAAAATCAATATGTCTTTCTTCTTCTAAATTTTACTACAAATGAGATCTGATTCATAGTTGAATTCAATCAACTATCCTTGCTGGTCTTTATATATTTAAATAACAGACAAAATTTACATTTCTGTTTTAGTCAAAATGAATGAGGATAGAGATTTAACTGGCATCTTCCCAATGTGCTGAGGATTGCATCTGCTACTGGAACTAGTGTACTAAGAGCAAACAGCTCAGCATTTTACTCTGGAAATGTATTCTTAATGTATGGGTACATACCACAATGTGGAAAACAGCTAGCATTAATAAATTTCTCACCACATAAGTCAAGCAAACACACTTGTTAGCAAGGTTTCCTGTGCAGCAAGTTCTTTATGGTGACAGTTCCAGTAATGTTTAATATTTTAGGGCCTGATTTTGTAAAGTGGGAGCAGCACAGAATTCTTAGACTGAAAAGAATTTATTCCCTAGTAATCTAACTGGTTAAATACCCAGAAAGCTCACCCGGTTCAGCATCAGCCCTTTGGACACTAGGCATCCCAGCAATTGGAAAAAAGAAAGGCAGGTCTCTAATCCTCAAATTGTGACTAATTTCCAGCCCTGCAGAGTTGTGTACCATTCACACCTCCAAGAACAGCACTTTTCTCTTTCTTTTGAGCTCATAGGTGGGGAAGGAGGGAAAAAAAGACCTAAGTACCTTTTCAAAAATTTGAAAAAAAAAAAAAAAAAATCAGACACCCAAAGCAGCTAACTGTCGTTGGGACTCCTGACCACTCCCTTCTTTCTGCTTCGTCGCAACACAAGCTACCCCATGAAAAAAAAATCAGAAGGGAGACAATTTCTTATGTTAACACTTGCACAAAAGCGTTGCCATTTCCACAGATTTCCCATTTTCTAACTACAACACAGTTATTAGATTCTCCTTCTCCTTCACAATAATTCTCTCAGATAATACAGATTCAGTTCCATGCCAAAGAAAAGAAATCACATGACTGAATGAAGTCAGTTTCTCCTATTTTCATTTACTCACTGTTGCAGTGTTTCAAAGCCCTGCTCCTTGTACAGCAGCTCTTGCTTCATCTGAGAGAGTTCTCTCTTCAGCTTCTTAACCTTGTGTGTTAAATTAAAGCAAGAATTAGAAAATTCCTCTTGTTAAACGATGTAACACATGGCTTTGAACAATTAAAGTATGCACTACATCAGATGAGAGAAAAGGAGTAAATTGCTCTACTGACACACATTTAAAAAGGATCTTATCTCTTCCTGATGTCTATGGGCAACATGCTTTAGTATTAAAGGGACACAAGCAGATTAAATCACATTTCTTATTTGTATTGATACCACACTGTGTTATTAAACCTGAGAGAACTTTAACAAGTAATTTACTTCTCACTTGTTAAGCATGCATTCCAACTGTCCTACAGGGACATGCCTGTTTATTTTAGTTTTATTATATTTTTACTTTTTAATTCTTGGAAGCTGTTCAGTCATTGGCACTGTAAAAGACAAAATGGACTCATTTTTTTCTTAGGAACCATCCACTCTTATAAAGCTTTACAGACACGGGATCCCTAAATATATAATTCACACTTATTTAACCCAAAGACAACAATAATTAAAGACATGCAAATCACAAATATATGTGCCTATTTAAAAAAAAATGTCTTTGGAAAAATATTCCCTACTGTCCCTAAATTTGCATGGTCAATTGCTTCTTAACCTTAATACTGCTATTTGAGATGTCAGCAGATATGAGTGCACTACAAAATATTTATGAATCAAGATTAAATTAAAAAATCCTCCATTAAATTTTTAATGTCATATTTCCCAAATGTATGAAACAAAGTTTTAAGAACTACCGAAAAATGAATGTACTTAAACACAAATTAATCATCAGCATACCCATAGAGACAAATGCCTCCTTGAAGTATGGAGTCCAAGATTTCAGTATTTATACATCTACAGCTGACTCGTTTGCACTCTACATACCAGCCAGATATTGTTAGGCTTTCTAATTTTCCAATCATTAAGGTAAAAAAAGGAAAAGCTAGAAGGCCACTGTAAAATTCTTGCTTGTTTTTATCAGCTCATCAGATATTCAACTCTTGAAAAATTTATTATACTAATATCACGAACTTAGACCACTTTAACTGAAATTAATTTCAAAATATGGCTCCAAGATATTTTGTATCCAAATCCCTTGGACTTCCTACTTGCTGGCTGTTATTCTTCAAATAAATGTAATTTAAAAGAATAAAAAAAAAGAATAATTCCCAGCATGCCAGGTAACTAAAAGCACTCAGCATTAGCAGCTGCTGCAGCTTTCCAAGAGACTTAAAATGCTTTACATTTCTAAAATAACTGATGATTTACACAGTCTTTGTAGGGGGTTGTGAATGATACTTAGACATTCCAGCTTGCATTTTCTGGCTAATGTATTTTCTGTGACAGAAATAAAGTGCTTTTAATCTCCATTTTCTTCAAAGCAAAATCTGTTCTCTGGATGAGGGGTTTAGTTCAGGCTTTTGGAAACTATCATACTATCATCACTGGTTGCTTTACTTGACAGAAAACTGTTTTTATTTTGACCATATTGAATCGTTAGCATGACAAATTGACAATTTCTCCAAGTATACATTCAGTGCTCCTCAGCTATTTTCTCCTTGACTAGTATGAAAACTTCAAGAATAATTTCTCAAGCGTTCTGATCAAGGTTAAGGAAAATGAACAGATATCACCTCTGTGTTCCAGCTAAAGTGATGTGTAAAATATGAAACAAGTCTGAATTTTTCTGAAAAATACAGAATGGCTAAACGTTTCCCTTTCAAAATCAGAAACACGTATTTATATTAATAGCAGAAGGCACACTTGATTTCAACCTAGAGGATTGGATCGCTCAGAAACTCTTACATTTTTCCTCAAGATCATCTTTTGAGTGTCCTCTGCTGTACTTCATCATCATTTCATTATCAAGAAATGTGAGTTGGGTGCATTATCCTAGAAGGATGTGACCTACATCGTAATATAGCCTCTGTGTTTACTGCATCATCCCTGCATTGAACTATTCTTAGGCTCCTTGTCTTCTCCTTCAAAAGTTTCATATAATTCCTGCTTTTTCACAACTCTTCACTTGTTCTAATATCTAACACCCCTTTCCTATTGCTTCTGCACGTCATTGTCAGTTACCTGACAGATCTCTCTTTCCTACTCCTAACCACATCTTCAAGCAGGCTCCTGTGCTAACCCCTTTCTATTCCCAGCTCTCGAGTCCTAATGGAACAACACGACCACCCTCCCCAGCCCAGCCCCTCCACCCCTTGTTATTTTATAAAGGTGCATTTCCTACTCACTTGCTGCATGTGCATAAAAGTTACTGCGATCACATATGCTTTGTGCTGTTTGAGTTATCTTGCTGATTGCTAATTAAGACCCCAAATGGTCCCATTCAAAGTCTACTGCAGGATGTGATCCCTCAATTTTAGTCTGGTGAGAGAAATATTTCTACTCCTTATTTCATTTAACAGGTGTCTGATTTCTGTCATATTTTCTCCATGACCTATTGCACAACAGGCAGTTCATGTATCCAGAAGGCTCTACACGCATATATTACACACAGCTACCAAGGAAAAGGCCAAAGGCCAATTCACAACTTCCTCAAATGCTGTTTCCCCCCTCCAGCCACCATTAACCTGATGATACCAGTAAGCCTCAGATCCTGTGAGAGAGAGAAACAGGTTTAGTACAACTGATCTAACAAAGTGCAAAATTTAAGTAGCTGGCTAGCAACTTACTAATGGCTTTGTTTCTCATTAAGTCCATGCATGCATGTACTGCAAAATGCCCAAAGCTAGCCTATTAGCAAGCATCTTCAACATTCAAATAAGGGTAAACTGTGATAACAGCCATACCTCTCTTGCCATCTTCCATGACAACCACTTTCCAGCCCTAGCATCACAGGGTTCCACTTTTTCTTATCTCAGTTTTCATATCCAGTGGCTTTGGATGACCACACACTTTATGCTGATACAGATATTCTTGGACTGCACCCTTCTAAACTCTGCAGACAAGATTCAGGTCACCTATTTTAGGCACATATGCAGGACTATGTAATGCCAATAAATCAGGTGTTGGGAACCAGCAAGATATTAGATATTGACTTCAAAAAACAGTGAAGAGAGGAAAGCACCTCCAAAAAGTGAATTACTGTGATAAACACTGACTCTCACCTTGGTGAGCAATTTGTAGATCTTCAGTCAATGGTAATGGGAATAAGTGAGCACAGGACTAAGCCTGAATTTTCCCCTCTTGACAAGTAGATGACTTCATTTAAATTTTGTCATGTGTTTTGTTCTTCAACAACACTTTCAATTTCCTAAATATACTGGTGATTGCCTTGCCAAAGAAAATATCTGTTACTGCTCCACTCATTTGAGAAAGAAACTACTGCCTTGTTTCTTCTTTCTTGTTCCTGATAGGGTCCTTACTGCCTTTGATTCCCCCTACTAACCTTACAAAATTTTTCTTCCCACCTCTAGCATTTAAATAAGTCCCCTCACTAATAACCATCCCTTTGCCTTAATAGATAAGGGACTACAAATCAAGATTGGTAAGGATGAACAGCTGTAATCAGGAGGGTAACATCCAGACATGAGTTTTAAAGTGCATTCCATCCCTGATTCTTACTGGGTTTTAAAAGTTTAATGAGCTATTCCACAGTTCCTTTCAGACATAAATTGTTTAGATTCCTAATCACAAATCTTACTCCAGGTGAAGGAGGGTGTTACTCTCTGAGGCTTCTATGATTGCTGCTCTATGCACAAACCAGGAGAGGGCAATGGAAGAGCTGAGTAAATGCTATCACTTGTGCTGCTTCTGCTCTCCTGGAGTCTGTATTCCAGCCTGCATGGAAGAACTGTTCTATGAGGTGCTGTCTTTTTAACCTGCAGGCTTTGATTTAATTTTTTTCATTATTAACTACAGAAAGTGCAGGGTATCTGCAGGGTGAAACCCCGCACAGTCGATTAGCAAAGGCTTTGTATACGATCAATCACCTTACGGTGCAGCAGAATTCAAATAATCCTGTTGTTTTGAACCATCGCCTTTTGTTGCAGGCTTCGGGCGAAGGTTTGGGTGTGAAATTTAACCACTAAGCAGTGGGAAGGCCCATATGAGCTTATCGCTTCGTGTCATGGGTATGTGTGTGTATCCACAGATACTGGGGTGTGCTGGGTACCTGCAAGGTGTGTTTGTCCTGACCTGCGACCGCAAAGGCAGAACCAGGCCGACAGGCAAACCTCAGACCGTGATCAGAATGAAAGTCATCAAGTGGATGAACCTTCGAGTGATGACCCAGATGCAGAAGATGCGAGTGATCACTTGGATGGTTCCTCCACGAGCAGATGCTGAACATTTTGTCCTTTTGCTGTTCTTTTTCATTTTTTCTTTTTTTTACAGAAAAGGGGGTGAGATGTGGGCTGAACATTTCTGAGTCTGAATTTTTAGCTTGCTAACTATTACTAACTCCTTTCCCAAGGCAAAGTTGTCAACAGTTTTCTCTCTTCAAAATATCTCTCTCCATTTCTCAAAACAGGTGAAGTAAACAGTGTTCCCTTTCCCATAGCAACTGTCCCCAAGTGTTGTTTCCTATTGCTTAACCAATGAAGAGAAGTGTCAGTCCAACGGACCAATAATATACCTTTTTAGCACAGCATGTTATAAAAGAAACTGTTGGAATTGTAAATAAAACCTTCTTTCTCTTCTAACAACTATATAAAGTCAATCTATTTTCCTATCCTACTGTGACAAGTATCCATAAAGCATTATATGCCAAAGCTGAAATAAATTAAATCCCTACAGATATTTTAAATGTGGTCTTCCACACCATTTCTTCCTTATTCAAGATAAATTCACTAGGGACTAACCTGTGAATGAAAGTTCTTTATATGGAATTTGTTACTGACGACACTGAACACAACTGACCAAATCGTGGATTGGTGTTCATTAGCAATTTCAAAATCTAAACACAAACTTTCATCCTTGATATGACCTGTTCCATTTTTACATAACAGAGGGGTTTTGCACCATTATTGAAAAGTATTTTTCAAACCAACAGAAACTTCAGGCAGTTCAAGCAGCTAATGATGCAATTCTCACAGAAGAAAGGTTGTGTAAAAACAGTCATCTAGCTGCAGCTCATCTTAGCCTCTTACTTTCCCATTTTTACTCCTCCTTTAGAAAACAAAGGCACATAACTGGAAATAATAATTTTTATTTAAACCTACATCATTAGAATGTCTGTCAAAGTTTCCCAAAACAGTGTTATCTGAAAGCACCAGAGACAGCTCTAAGAATTAATTTTAAACCTCTGAATGGTATCTAATTAGAATATTATGAGGTTTCAGTACCAGGATACAAGATAGATCTGCTAGTTCAAGCTATGCTAATTCTATAATCATAAACTTGGCAGACAGAATCCAAATGAACATGAGTTAAGGACTCTCACCCTTAATCTTGTAGTGGAGATTTCAGCCTTCAGAATGTCAGGATCATACTTTGTGCTTGATGAAGAGCTTGAAAACACTTTTTTTAAAAAAGATAAAAAAGACAAATATTTAAATACTTTTAAATCATTAATTAGTCCCTTCCTTGATGAATCCACATTGGTCAAAACCCTAGAATGTGCTCAAAAACATATAATACCTTGAAAGCTAGTCTTTCATAGAGTAGTTATTATTGCAGCACGGCAATAATTACTGAATAATCAAAATTCTCCCCTTTTTCCGCCTACCACTCTATGGTGTCTCTCCTCATTTACTTGTCCCAGGATCCTTAAGCAGAACCTCATTCTCCCTGACTTTCAATTCCTCGCTTTCTGTTCCTATTCTTCTAACTGAGCCATCTTGCAATCACTTTCTTCCTGAAAGTTGTAATTTCTAAGGAGATCTCAGGAAAGTAGATTTATTCAGAAGTCTCAGAGATCTGGCACTCAGTTCTTCCACAAATGTACATGCTCCTTTCATACACTGTCTACTTCTAAGAGAGGTGTTTGGCCAACAACAGGTCTCAGACAGTACTTTTCTAGATGCTGATTCCTTGCCCAGGACAACAACCTGTTTGTCTACTCCATCCCTAGGTCACAGCACACAGGCTACAAAATTACTGTCTGCTCTTCCTATAAATCAGCAACACATTCCCTTCTTGGTCTATTGCAGGGTCAACACTGAAGGGTTATTTCTGCATCAGAGCAGGAAGGCAAGAGATCCTATTCACTTTGAACGTAGATTTGGCATAATTTTGTCTCAACAAACTGCATGACAAAATAGATTTCAGAGCCAACTGCTCTAAATCATGGCTCAAAGGATTTCAATTGTGCCAGAGAGAAGAGGATTCTCTCCAGCAGAATAACTTTATCTTAAATAAATAAATAATGTAAGGATAACTCTAAAAAAGCCAGAGTACAAGGTGTTCCTAGCAAACCTTGAAAACTTAAAGAGAAACAGGATTCCCTGCAAGGCAGAGATCAAAGAAGCTACATTGTATTCTCTACTGTACTTACAGCTTGTATGAGAGCTTGACTTTTCTTTGTAGGCACCATTCAACCGTACATACTCATCCAGTGCAAGTGCTAGTCTCTGTTCTTTCACCTGGTACAGTTCCTTCTGGGTACTGAGAGCGTCCTGGGCTATTGTAAGATAATCTTTTAACATTCTCTCTTGTTCTTGCCGCCATTGTTTCCTGGGATCTTCTATCTGTGTTGTTTCTTTATAGGAGAAAAAAAAATTATTTAAAGAGACCTCCGCTGAGACCCACTGACAACTAAAATTGCTTCTTTGCTTGTAATTCACAGTTAGAGTAGTCTAAACCATAGTTTGCCTTTGGTTACTGAGCAGATGCTTCACTTCCTCCACCACCAAAATGTGAGTAAGAAACAGAATTCAAGGGATCATCTGCAAAATAGGCAAATGCTTATGCAGATCATTCCCAGGTTGTCAACCTTGAATTAGCAACATCCTAAAACTTAAGAAGAATTTTTTTTTTTTTTTTGCATCAGAGTATTGGAAATAATAGCATCAACAAAGTCTTTCTGAACAAAAACTAAAAGCAATCTTAACTATTACACTTTTTCAACTCTCTTCCTCCCCACTTCATTATTTTTTACAGCCATATGTAGTTCATGTTTTTAGTGGTTTCACTCTATATAAACAATTTTATCTTTCCCCCGTAACTGAACTAATAGATCATTAACTCTCCAGCTCACCTCACCTAACTCCATCCCTATGCTGCTAGACATCTGATCCAACACACAACTGTCTTTTATGGCCAACAGACAGAGAGGGCTGCCCTCAGAGGCACTTCCATCTGTCAGACAGGTATCCAGGTTATGTGGGACCAAACCACTTTTTGGAGGTGTCTCCTCCTTTTCATCGACTACTCAGGTAATAAAAATGAGTAGGCTGGAACAGGCCTTTAATTTACAAAGGGCTTCAGGTAACATTTTAAGTCCAGCAGCCACACACAACACAGACTTGCACAGGATACATAGACAAGAGGATAAGACATAACAGCGTGGTATGTATGATCAATCTAACTGAAGATTTTAAGATTTTATTTCTAATTCAAACATACGAAGAGGATTATATATGGTTGAATGTTCAAACTTATCAGTATTTCCTGACTTAGCTCAGCATTTTTTGAAGCTGTACAATGAAAATTCTTCCTTTAAAGCTCTACTAAGTACGAAAATATTCTCATGAGACATAGCCATGAAAAGTCTGAAATCTAAATACAAACGTGCACCACTCTTCCTAAGTTACATACTGTAAATCTGCATAGATCTACAGAGTTATAAAATAACACTCAGTACCAAAATATTTAAGTGCAAAATATTCACTTCAGAATTCACTGCAAAAGTAGGAGGCATGTTTATTCTCTGGGTTAGATTTCTGCCACTTTAGTCCTCTGAATTGCTTTACTGTGGGAACCAATGCAGGGGGTAAAAAATGGGAACAAGTGGCTGAAGATGTGGAGAGAAAAAAGAACAGCAGCCGAACCAATGTGATTGCTCTAAACTGTAGCTGAAGTGCACTCTTTGGAGAAGGCAGTCTTTCAGCTCCATGTAAGAAAACACATTTTGTAACAGCAAAGGCTGATAAGGACAGGATCTGGTTAATAACAATTGTGACTAACTACCAGTTTTTCAAAAGCATTTCCTCTTGTTAATATCACAGTATCTTGTTACTATCACAATAACAAAAAGACACCCAAAGAAAAAGCAGCATCCCATAAAACAAACCCTGCAGAATCCTAAACTGACAATCTCTGTGGAAATATTGATGCATTTTAAAACAATTGAATTCATAAGCATCCTCTCTCCACCATTTACAAATGTGACATTTCTACTTGGGAAAGGCATTTCTTGGATGTGCACAGTGAGTGCATAGAGAGTATAACCCACATAAACCCAAGCGTGGTGCATAAAAGATTAAAGCAGAAAAGCTTTATACACAGTTGGTTTTCCAATAACCCCTACAGGAACACTCTCTCAAAAAAAAAAACTAACTATAGCTACAGACACACATACACACATATCTGTGTTTATAGCCACCTGCTCTTTTACACGAAGATATTGGGCACACAAAGAGGCAAATCAATACCTTTTCTCTCCTAAATGGTCAACACATGTTCCTATCTGTGCCCACTTATTGTTGTTGTGCTTTAACACACTGCACATTCACAGTTATTTACACAAGATAAGAAGTGCTGGTTTCCAGAGTTGTCCTTTTTTGTGAAGCAGGTTGAAGAGCATGAAGCAGAATTCTCATGGGTCAATGATCAAATACGATAAATGCAGTTATGGTGTTTTTTTAGATGAATGTAATGATGTGATTGTGTTTTAAGAGTGCAACCAGCAGCCACCAAATAATCTTACAAGATTGGAAGGTCTCATCTTCGAACATGTTGTAGGCAATTGCTTTGTAGGTTTTAAGTGAGGATTGCTCAACATGCAGCCCAAAGACCAAATGTAGCCCGCAGAGTTCTAAAATGTGGCCCACAGATGCCCTGTCCTTGTGACTGCGAGAGAAGGGCAAAGCTGATGAACAGCAGATTATTTTGTATTGCTGACAAATACAATCAAACATTTCCTTTTTGCCTCTCCAAGCTGCAAGTACAAAACAATACGATGATTATATGAGCTAGCATCTTTTATACTGATAGTCATAAATGAGTTAAAGGTGACCGTGCATTTAAAAAAACTGCACACTAACTTCAGCATACCAACGTTTGGGTATTTGCATGTGTAGGTACACTGGCTGGTCAAATTACTCTCAGTCAATTCTAACTGCATGTATTTATTGTGGAACAAATGCTCAGTTGTGAAAGTACATCACCATGGAAAAAGCAAAGCAGTTTGGAATGACTATCCTAGAATTGTTACTCAACTTTTACCAAACAGAGAAGACTGAAGAATTTTACTCTGTACTCTTCTTAAATATTATGAATTTAAAAACCCCAAAAAGCATATATCTTGTCTGGCAAGTTGTTCATATATATATATATATATGTATATGTATGTATGTATTCATATTTCCAAAACCATGTGCCTGTATAGCAGCACCATATGTTTGTTCATCTATACTTTTCAGTTATCTCTATTTTCATCAGTAAGTTTCCATAGAGGAAAAAACCCCCAAAGACAGAACTATGGATGATATTTCTGGTTCTGTAGCACTACATTTTGAAATGTAGCACTGAAAACTATGTTCATTTGAGCCCATATACCTTCCAAGAGCCGATATTTTTTTTAAAGCAGCATTCTTTCAAAAACAAATATTTATACTTCTCAGAATAAAGCCTCAGGAAAGAAAAGGATTTTTTTCCTTGGACAAGAATGTTTCAAGTACCTGCTATTAAGGTCAAACTTGTACACACAAGAATATTATTGGGAAAGTTACATGCAAGTAATTGAGGGAAAAATTTCCTGAACATGTGAAAATGAGTTGTGAAGCCTTTCATGCTTAAACCAGAGTGAGATTTAAACCATGAAGAATATCCAAACTTTTTCCTCCTGTTATTATTCAACAGCTCATTTCTTTCTTAAGGCAGATAAATGTTCCCACTGGTGAGTGCAACAGGATGCCTTAAACCCTTTCTGCAGCAGATACGAATAATGCAGCAGCTTGCCAGCTAGCCAGATGGGGAGATGGTATTTCTGCTCCTCAGGTGAGTAAGCATTGGTAATGAACACTAGACAGAGCTGTAGAGCTGCATCAGTTCTAGAAAATGCAAACTGGACTTCAGTCATCAACAGTGGAAAATGAACAAACCATCTCCTCTTGGTAGGGCCTCTCCAACATTTTCTGCATAAACTTAGGTATGAACTAAAGGAATCTACTTCAAATGGATCTTTAAACAAGTAGGAGTTGTACATCAGGCAATATGAAGACCACAACTTAGATTAAAAAAATTTTGTGTATCTACTTCCTCTGTCCAATCACAATGCAAAAATAATGATCCATAGTAACAGAATGAAGAGGGTGGCAGTGTGCATAATACTCAGGTTACTCATTCCTAATTTGACTTGGATCTAGCATTACATAAGCAAAGGTTCTTACAAAACAAAATTACTCAATTCTATTAAGATAGCTTAATTTAAAATCAGTTAATTAAACTTGAAAAAATCACTGCAAGTACACAGTTATAAATTTATTTTAAAACCCCAATAAACAAGCAGTTTATTTCCTCCTATTTTTAAAGATCTGAGTGACTACCCACACTGGGGGAAAATTCTGTGGTCTCGCCCAGCGGAACCACACAAATGGCAGGATGGCATGCTCCACCCAAGGACATTCCTGTCACTGAAATTGTCCCAGCCCTGTAACATAGAAGAGGAAGCTGTGCTGGCTTTAATCACACAGCTATTCATGAAATGCACTCTTCCTGGCTCACTGCCAGCCAAGTTTGATGCACTTAAATTCAGAAATGAAAAAAAAAAAACCTGGCCAGAACAATAATTCAAAATTAAAATGTCAGGACTGACTTTATGCCTTGGAAGTTTTGTTTGTTCTTTTGGCAAGAACATGCTTTAAGGGCAGCAATGTTATGCATGTCTTTGTAATTATACATAGGATATATATTATACATGGGATACAGGTGATAGGCCAAATTTTTTAAAATTAGATGTTTTCACATGTTACGTTCCTGTCTGCTATCAAGAAGTTCTGCCAAATTTTTACAGTCTAGTTAAACAGAAGGAAACTATTACTTTATCAGCAGTAGATCTTATTTCCCTAAAATACATGGAATTACAATCCCACTAGAAAATCCCACTGGGAAAGGAACGGCTCCCTAACGCCTCACTGCTAGACATAAGAGAATTGGACATTTTACGACAGGATTAACAATATGTGGAAGCAATTGTTTTCCAATATCTCCCCTTGCCAAACAAAATAATAGCGTCAACTGGCTCTAGAATGACCCGCATGTAAATTGTGTTCAGTTAGAGACAGTTGCATTCAGGCAACACAGTTAGAGAACAAATACTCTCAAGAGGTCCTGCTAAAAAAACAAGCCAGATATGTTAGATTGCTACTTGAGGAGGACACATACCAGGGGAACACAACATTATTACATACTTTTCATTCTGAAGAGAGAACTCTCATCTGTTTAAACATATGCCCATATTAATTCAGTTTGTAACTGTTGCAGAATCACCATCTCAGAAGAGAAGCTATCCCAAGGGGAACTAGCTGACCGGGCAAGAAATGAGGACCAGAGACCTAAGATCCGTAGGAAGGAGAACAGGGGAGAGTTGCATGCGACAGCTGGAGCTGTGTAATAGCTCTCTCTTTTGTCAGTGATGGTTTCTACCACATCTTCTCAAACCCACAGTCCCCCACCATTTGACATTCACATGTTCTCTTTACACAGTCTGGTACTTACTCAACCCAGCACAGTCTGTCTGATGTACTAAGCCCACCCAAACACGACCTGTCTCCAGAAGATGCCATGAAGGCAGACATGTTCTAGCAGGTTACGTGAGTTGTGATGTGTTTTCAAAGGTCCAGTAAGCCAGTACAAAGTAGGAAGAACAACACAGCTGGGAAAAGATCTTTCTTCTGGCAGCAGTAAGCCCACTTACAGATCTAGTAATTCATTGCGTTCTTAAATATGAATCTACTCCTCAATACTGTGTACCTTCTCCCTCATGAAGTAACTGACAAGAACATTCCCAAACCTGGAAGCCTGGATTACCAGACAGGAGGCAACAAAACTGCAGTGGCTGAGCCCTGAAAAGGGTAGTTGTGACTGGTGCAGAACTACTGCCCCATGTCATGGTTGAGCTTGATAATCTGTGTCAAGGTGGCGATTTCTCTGAAACAATAAGTGATGAAAAGATAACTCCACTACACCTGACATCTCTCACGTAATAATTGCGGGCCTTCCAGCCAAATGAACCCCACCTTCAAGAGAGTTGTGCAGACCTCAAACTCCTAAACCCAACAGCTGGCTACATTCAGGATCCCTCATCAGTGGAACTTCTCCTGAACCTAGCTGCTGAAGAAAGTGTGCAAGCTAAATACAGACTGGTTTTTCAACAGTCCTCAATACTTTGCTTTGGCAGGATTACATCCTATTCCATGGAGGTGGTTTGAGAAGGAGGAGAGATCTTGAAAGTATCCTACTGCAGGCTGAGGGCAGGCTCCTGGTTAAGGGGCTGCAGGCAAAACAAACTAGGACCAGCAGCAGCAATGGAGAATCAAGATTTTAATGGTGACTTGCATAAAAATGTCTCAAGATGGCACAAACAAAACCAAGAGCAACCCTTTGACATATAATATCAGAAGAGGAAAAATGTTGATGGATACCAACTACCACAGGATAGTACAAGTTAGCTAAGTGGTGGTTGATGAAAGCAATTTTATCAACAACATTACATAATCACTATGGATATGTTTATTCTACAAGTATATCCCACATTACTTGATAAACAAACTGGCTTTCTATCCTCCAGTACTTTTGCCTGCAGTCAAACAAAAACACACTTAGGAAAAGAAATTGCAAGTATTACTTCACTGTACTTCAATGGGCAAAAGATCTTGCAGGCAACTGGGATGCAAGTCTAAATGCTTAGCAAAGGAGCAAAAGCACTAGTGCTAGTTTCACGGAGAGTAACCAAGTGTTACTAGACTGTCTTAAGAAATGTACTTTATTGTTCATATAGCATATGCTTTCTGATTTTTTTTCCTTATTCCTTTTTTCCCCCTGCTTTTTAAAATACTTGCAATTCAAACTCAAACAACAATAAAAGTTATTTGTATTCAAAAATTTGTGGAAGGTTTCACAAGTGAATATTGCATCATTTCCTACTGACATTTTTGTTCAATAGGTACATAAAAATAAAGAATTGCACATTACAGAAACAGCAGTTTCATTAAGACCATGCAAGCCAAAAAGATGACATATTAAAAATGATCTAACACATTGCTGGATACCCAAAGAAAATCACATTCTATCACATCATTGAATGGAATATGGGTTCTAAAGAGAGACATAGATGAAAACTAGATTATTTAGAGTATGTTCAAAACTGACCTCTCTACAGTTTGTTTCTTGCCATCAAACTTTCACACACAAAGTGACCCCTCTCTTCCAGACACTTTCTTCACTTTTCCATAAAGTAATTTTGTGCTTGAATTTGGGCAATGAGAGAAAATGATAACTTTTTCCAGCGATACTCTCCAAGTATGAGCAGATTCCCAAAAAAGATTAATTCAAAGATTTTTACTATTAGTTTCCTCTAGATATGGAGCAGAATATGCTTAGAGAGAAATGCAATAGAAATTCTGAGGATTTTGTTCTGTATTATTAAGCAAGTAGGTAATGTTCTGCTGCTAAGGATAGCAGAACAAAGACATAAGAAAAAGATGCAAGTATGATCTTTACATAAATGTCAGCAGGTAAAACCATCTCTAATCCAGAGCCTTCACTACTTGAGCTCTCCTTCTATAGCCAGTGTGTACCAGATAACTTTTATCCCTTCCTACAGCTAGAATGCAGAAAAAATACCTACAGAAAAGATTTAAGGTAAGACATATCACACGGGTTTCTGCCATGTGCATTTGCTGACAGTAAAGAGTCTTCACAAGTGATTGCATGCCACCACTTGCTTAGAAGATGGTTGTAGGTAATGGGAACAAACAGGGCACATTTGTGATGGTACACCATTTGACTCCCTCAAGCTATTGGTAATTGCAGACTTGTGGTGAGATTTTCAGATTCTTCCTTTTGTGAAAATCAATCTGGCCTACTTTCATAGATGCAGATGTACGAGACTCCCAGGCTGGAGCAGTCTATTCACATAAGTCCCTGTGTTAGATAAACCAGTTGCACAAGCATAAACTAGCATGAAAGCCTTTAGGATTACAACAAGAAATAGAACTCTTATAGTTAAAATATGCTCTAAGTATGAAACAATGTACATAAATAGTTGGCCTTTTCACATTTTTTTTTTTTTTTAGCATCACTGACTCAATTTTCCTTTTCTTTGTGGACAAAACAGTGATGGAAGGATGTTTCTGGGAAAGACACATTCATGCTTCCAAAAGGGGCAGTTAAAATTAAGTGGGGTGGAACTGCAGGAGCAGAGAAGGTAGTTGTCCAACTCCATTTTGAAGAAAGGTGCCAAGGTGGAGTGCAGGGAAAAGAATCATCATATTGAATACAAAGCACAGAATGGCAAAAAGAAAATTATGTGATGGTCTGAAATTGTACTGGGCTAGGAAAAACTATTCCTTCCTATCATTATCTTTCAAATGCTGTCACTCATTTCCATCCTGCTACCTTTGCCACCAAACACTACTAAGAGCAGAGTATTTGTTTTGTGAGTTAATTAGATCAATGCAATGAAGAAAAAAAACCCATTTGCCTTGTTATTCCTGAGACTTAGTTGAGAAGATAAGAATTTAAAGCAAAGAGGCTGAGTTATTTAGGAACAGATAGGGTGCTGAAGTCAATGCAGAGCTTGTTGCACTTCTTGGGATTCCCTTAGACTATGCATGTCAAACCAGAAGCTTCCTTTTCTTTCTGCCATTACCTCCACAACTGCTCATCTAAACATACCATAGATTGATCCAGATCAGAAAACCTGAGAAGCTGGGTGAAGGGAGAGGAGGTGGAAAACAACTTACACCTCAGGAAGCAGAGTGCTTCCCTGTCGTCCATGTTTAGTGCATATCCTCATGTGGACACAGTGTGGGGACAGGAACCAGAGCAAGCAATGACTGCTACTTCAGCTGCCACCACCACCTGAGAAGTGCACCTGGAAATCACAGCCTCAGAGGGAAAACTGTTTCCTGGCAAGACTGCACACGGAACAAATGAAAATTCAAGGGTGAAATTTCAAAATGCCTTTAACCACTGCTCCTATGAAAAGTAGCTACCCTCTATTTCTTCCATCTGACTGTTCATTCATATCCCCAGGTCACCTTCCTTTCCTTGATGGATAGAGGTATGGAAAGCAGAACAAATAGCAACTTTTCCCAGCCCCCCCCTCCCCTTCCCTCCCCGTACCAGATTAGTTTCAACTTGAATCAGCTCCCTGATCTGATTCACTGTCTGGCCATGCAAATGCTCATTGCAGTATAAGCAAAAACATTGCAGGGACAGAACAAAAGGCCAGAGGTAGCGATAGAGCAGGACCAATACTTTCAAAGATTGTATCAGCTTAAAGGTGTTTGCAAATCCAAGCTCTAAGGACATAAATGTTTGCATCAGACACTTAATGCTTGATGTGGAAAACCCTACAGAAGAACTGGAAAAAATCTGAATGCGATGACTTTGCCTGCAGATATATGAAATAAAGTAGAGTAATAGTTATATGTTATTTTCAGTATTGCCTTGATTTCCTAACCATGTTGTTTAGCAAAATTAATAAATGTTAGCAAATTAGCTGAAGTAGATGAACACCTGAGAACAGGTATGCAATATTGATTATAGGAATCAACAACATAAGTCATAAAATCTTTTAACTCTCCCAAACCACAGTAATAAGGATCCTGCACAAAAACTCCTCAGGCCCTGCCCACTAAATAATATTCTTTCAGTCATCTTCTAACAAAAGTGCTATTGAAGCACAGGGTAAGCATTTAAGTTCCTACAGTATTAGCTACCCACATCATATGCATGTTCTGCCTTGCCAGATGGCCTGTAATCTGGTCTCCCTTGAAGCTGAAAGCACCGCATTAAAACTCCTAATTGGGGTAATATATTTATAAAGTAATGACCTCAGTCAGTGCTTCTCAAAGTGAGTTACATTATCCAAAAGGATCATGAGAAAGCTCTAAGGCTGTTGAAAAACCCAAACTGTATTTGGGGGCAAAAAAAGATTAAATATAGAAAATACAGAAAATGTGAGATTATAATAAAACTATACTATCCTTAAACATATTGACACCAAAAAAATCTGAGAGATTGTTCTACATTTGCAGACTGCTCACAGACAACTCTTAACCCTCTGCAGAAGAGTAGGCTTTTCTCAGGTTTATGTGAGAGAAGGGAAGGAAAAAGATCAAGACAAATAATTGCACAGATGAGGAAAATATTTTGAAAAAAATAAAACATATATTGATTTACATAATTTTTGAAAAAAATTAAAGAAATTCAGTAGAAGTTTTAGAAATCTGCAAAGTGCAGTCTAATACTGCTTTCTCTAAATTACTGGGAGTTTTGTCAATATCCACTGCAGTAAGTACCTATCTGATCATTAACAGAAACTCCACCCTAACATTTTCAACCTCAAATTTTTAGAGAAAAGGAGGGAACAGCGATGAGTAGCAACCTGTTCCTCATAGCTCACTGGGCTGGTTTGAGAATGTAACAAAATTGGAGCCATCATGGTAAAACTGGTCCAAGTCCTTTGGACAACCTGAAACTTCCTAGTTGGATCAAATGTAGCTTTGTAGAGAGGCACGCAGTAGGAACAACACTAGAAAAACAAATGAGAAAAAGGGCAGAGAAGAGAGAAGCTGTTCAGAATAATTAATTATGGGATGCAAAAGGAGAGAATCAGTGGGCCTTCCCTCAAACATTTTTGCAGAAATAAATCCAGCCAGACAGCAGTGAACATGAAGCATCGTTAGTCACCATTCCCTACCTAACACATGGGAGCAGATTTCTTCCCAAGGTGTTATTCCCTCAAGGTGCTATTTATGAGTTCTGTTCTGAGTTCTGTTATTTATCCAACTTGGTTTTCAGACATCTAGCTGTTCTTCCTCCTAGCAGTAGGTACAGTTTTTCTTCCTCATTTGGCTTCTTTGTCCAGTAGCAGAGAGAATTAACAAAACTACTTTCAAAAGAGTAAAAGAATCTTCCTTGTTCTAACATAGCCCCTGTTCTGACAGGGAATTTTAACAGTTCAAACCCAAAAAGCATACTCAGCACATCTGACTTATTACAAAACTAATAAAGCATTAAGCAGACACAAAACCTGTTTTCTAGAAAGGCTTTTCTCCACTAATTTCAACTGACCTCCATACCTCAATAGCATCAAAACATTGCATGCACCCTAGTCAGATGAAGTAGAAGTTATAATCTCCATATCTGGCACATCATACAAACGACCTACTTGTAAGATTCTAAGGCAGTTTACCACCCAACAACTGAAGAGTGTTCTCACCAAAACCGTGCAAAATACAGTGTACAAAACTAAAATACACCACTTTACAAAATAAGTTTCACTGAAATTGCTACAAAGGAATACATATATTAATATAAGAGGAATCAAGTGTGCTGCTGAACAAACAAGTGATAGAATCTACCTTTAAGTATAACAACATTTCAAACCCTGAATAGGTCCTAACATTCAGGAATTCCCTTTCAATGCAGAGGAATAACATTTAAGAGTAAAGAAAGCATTTAAATTAAAAAACAAAACAAAACAAACAATAGGCAACGAAGTTACAAGAGACTTTAAGAACTGATTAAAAATTTTGAACACCCATGAAATAAAATGAACACAATTGTCAGAGCACACTGATCTGAAAGCACTCTCAAAACACCCAGAAATGCAACTGGCCTCTCAAAATTTTACAGGTGTATGCCCTATAATTTTGGCCTAAGTAGAAGTTAGAGACAAGTTTAAGCTGATAATTGCATTTAGATCCATAAGAAAACCCTTTGCTTTCTTCACCTTTTGAATTCAGTTAAAGATGCTTGTATGTTTAAAAGCTCATGAGTGCCTAACACTATATGTAAGATCAGAGGACTCTCATTGCAAAACAAGGCTGCCAGAGCACAAATGAGGTTACTGGGTGGGATTCAGTTCCATATTAGATGTCTGTCTGCAGGTGCTCAACAAGCACAGCTGATATCTGATGTCCCATTCTAGCCATCAGATTTCTTAGTCCAACCCAACCAAAAGAGGTTAAATCATCTCATCTGCAAAGCAGACACTCAACCAGTCAGCTACATCACATTTTACATTACACTGACTGTACTGACTAGAGAGCTATTGACTGCAAAAGTGGCTGAGACAAGGCAGGGTGGATTCACCTGCCCATACATTTGAGATGCCATTCAGAAGGCCACTGGTCTCTTGCTGTGCATGCCACATCTACTGACCTTGTGCAGTTGCCTCTGCTAACTTTAACCATCTGAAATTGTTGTAGATACCTTCTAATTTTTAGGTAAGTATAGGTACTGCTAGCACAGATGCAGCTACCTAGATTCAGATGTTGGTCTCAAATAAAATCTTTGATATTGCGCTGTTAAAGACTATTTCTGGGAAAATAGAAAAACATATCAATATGGAGTAATAAATGTATAAAGAGAAAATAGAAAGACTTTCAGGAATATACTCATTTCAGTAGGTCTAAATAGCACTATATTTCACATTTTGCTAGTTTCACATGGTTTAGACATAATTACCATGCAATTAGAAGTATATGTAGAAACAGATGTAGCCATTTTGTACAAGCAGATTTTCTTGTAAGCATTTTCAAGGCAATAATGTTATACTAAAGGGCAAATTTTCCCCAGTATTTTGATTCTAATCAAGAATTCTGAGTCTAACCAAGATGAGTTGTCTTTTATAACCAGCATCGCAAAGCAAAAAATACTTACGGTTTATGTGATCAATATAGTATACACCAATCTGAGGATCATATGCAGCTTCCCATCCCCATGGCAATTCATCCCCAACACAATCCGCAAATGACAAGGGCTTTGTTAACCTACAACAAGGAAACAATTCAATGATATAGCTTTTCTCTCTTCCATATATGTTTGTTATTCATATTAATTTCTATTATGACAGAAGCTAAAGAAATATAGCAGGGAGAAAGGAGAGCAAGTTGGTTTTTTTCCTCTTAAAGTAGAACATATTATTGCAAACATTTTTCAGTACAGGAACTCAAGTGAGAAATCCACTGCAACACCCTTCACATTTGACAGTCTAAAATTAAACAACAAGCAACAGCTTTAAAAAAAATAAATTATCTATATTCCTATTTGTCCCAGGAAAACTGGACCCTTAAACCTTGAGTCAGTGAAGACAGCACAAGATCACTGTTTCTAATGACCATAGACAGGAAAGTCAGAAAAGAGAATACAACCACCTAAGATGCAGTTAGTAGCACTTATCAATCCCTGCACTTGAATAAAACATGCAGCAGTGTGCACAGAGAAGACATTTTACAAGTAACATTTAATGGGCCTTAGATGTTCACATGGTGCTTTCGTAGGAAGACAGACTAAGTTTTTCACTTTAATAATAGAGCACTTATTTGTTATAAGAATTAGAGTGATAAATATAATACATGGGCTGTTTTCCAACTGAGGCTGAGCAAAGCTTTATGTGATAATCTTTTGGTCTATTTTTAAAAAAAGAAATTAGTATTGAGTTTCCTGTTGATAAATCCACAGATAAATGCCATCTCTAACATAGTGATATATTTAATAGGAAGAACAAGATGATTTAAGGTTTTATTGTCACCATAGTGACAAAAAGATTAAGTAGATATCTAGAGTTTGAAAAAAAAATCCTCAGAATGACATGATGAAGAGCAGTTTGTGGGACACACAAGTAGCACTCCTTTGCTCACTGCTCACTGTTTTATCACCTGTTTCTTCATCTCACCATTAAAATTCTATACAATTAAAAAGCTAATTTATGTGTTTCAGGTTTTTTTAGTAATTCCAGACCAAAAGAAAGAGGTTTTTTCTCACTTTTATGAGAAAAGACAAGAGAATAATACATATTGCCTTTTACAAACTGAATTGGATTTTGTGTACAAAACACCACACAGAGTATTCTACAAAAATATTGACTTCTTTATGCAGCTGAAATAAAAATTTAAGCAAAATTTGATTTAGAAATCATTGCCCCAGTATTATCTTTATTATTATCATCATCATCAGTGGATATGATCCACCAATTCTTTAAGTTGAACAGTATTCCTCCAAGCTAGGGTTGCAGAAATCACAAAGAATAGGGCTCTTAGGATTCAGAATGTTTTGAATATTGATTCTTTTTCAATTTATGTTTTTTAAATTACAAGCATGAATCCACTTCTTCATATTTCTCCAAAGTTTACATCATAGTCCTGCGAAGGTTACTAACATTTTATTTGAGGTTCTGATCAAATTTGCATGTATAACACAAATTCGCTAATTTATTGCCACTTATAAACTGCTATGTTAAACCACTAGACACACCAAAAACTATTATAAAATACAGATGAAATTACCAGAGTGGAATTACATTTAAAAATATGAATTCTAAGCAGTATAAGCAGGCTGTCAACCCGCCAGTGACTTCCAGGGACAGAGCAGGTCTATAGCAAGCCAAGTGTATGTATTGGATCCTCTCACACTGCTGACCTGAATTTTTAAATCCAGACACTGGCACAGCTGAGTGGGGCTGCTCCAAGGACTCTTCAGAAACCGCAGCTCTGACCTGCCACCTTGCTCCTTCTCTCTGGGTGGCAGAAGCAGTGCTGCCATGGCCAGGATCCAGCTGTGCAGCTCAGCAGGACAACAGCTGGCCCACTGGCTGCAGCTGGCTAGTGCTGCCAATACCAAGCACACCTGCCCAAATGCTGCCTACTTACAATAACCAGCACCACTTCAAAGATTACTGTTTGGTTGTAAATAGTGATTGCTAGGGAGAAAGAGACGGCTCTTAGGGAAGCGGGAGAAGCCTTTCAAATCCAGGATAAACACAAGCACAGTTTCAGACGGGCAGTGTACAGCAGACTGAACACAGGGCATCCATGTCAGAGTTCCCAGGCCACTGATGCCCCGAGGAAGCACCAATCACGTAAAAGCAACATTGCTTTGGTGAACCTGGTTAGTCCTGTGAACAAGATGTGCCAGCTACAAGGGCACATCTACTTGTGAAGAAAGTCTTGTCTCAAATTTGATTGCAAAGGTAGATGTTTGTGAAACAAATGAAATAAAAATTAAAGTTCAGTGTCATCCGTAGCCTTAACATCATAATATTAACTCAAAACTCAATTCATGTAGTTCAAGTAGAAAAAATATTTGAAGTGTCATATAGCAACATAGAAATCATAATATGAACTCAAACTCATATAAACACAGCCAGACGGTTTTCAACAAACATTCAACGCTTCCACCGAAGTTACACACCAGAGCTAGCAAGTCATGACATGATTTTTAGATCACCTCTACAGAAGGGATACAAGCCCAGTACAACCCTGACTTTTCATCTGCACTCTACACCAGTTTCTTTTTTAATCAAATACTCACTTCTTACTATAAATAGCACATTCTCTAGGTTAGACTGCAATCAACTCTAATCATGCAAATGTTCTGTCCATTGTTCTCACCTGTCCAACACCAGATACCATAGGAATAAGTAACAGCCATTCTCTCATCCCAGACACTCCATAAATTAAAGAGACACTAAAAAAATGTGGAAACGTACTTGAGTGACCGACGCTGGATCTTAAACAAAATGAGGAGAAGTGGGAGACAGAGGTCCAAAAAGACAGGCAGTACAGGACAATTTGTTTTATGAATCCTGCTCTGCTGGATCATGCTTGGACATTGCATCCTTAAGAACCAAACTGTCAGAACTGTTCCAGAGTAAATTTTTAAAACATGAGGTTTGTACATAATGAGATCACAATTACTTAAGAGGGTAACATTCCCGTGACTCCCTTTTTTGTTCTAGAGTCTTTTAACAGCAGACAATTTTCGAGCCTGATGTGTCACTTTACAATTGAACAGCAATCAGCACAAGGTGATTGATACCTGATTGCTTATGGCCCTCAGAACTGTCTCAACACCACTTATTTTCAAAATACATATGACAAATGGATGAAATTAACACAACATGAAGCAAGAGAAAATTTGCAAGACAAAAGTTGAAAGCAGAGAGTTATGAGATGTAATTGGACAGGAAATATATCTAGGAACAAGGACTGAAGGAATCTTGACTGTGTGAAGATCATTATCTGTGACACAGTAACCTATGATAGATGGACTGCCATTACAGTCATTAAACGCAAACCAAGAAAAATGAGGTTTATTGCACCATAATAGAGGATTAAGTGCGGCATGTCTTGGGCACTGACACCCTGAAGTAGTTCATAATACTGTTTCAGTTTGCAGTCATACATTTATATTTTCTTAAAAGAATGCCAACACTCTAAAAAGGATGACTTCAAAGTCCACTTTTAGTCTCAAATGAAGTTCAATTAGTTAAAAAAGGCTTGGATTTCTTTAATGCATATCATTAAGCTCAAGTATTCTCAGCTAGGGGCATCTTTTTTTTTTTTTCTTTTAACCTTAGTGAATAAGAGGCACGTGTGTGTAAGTGTGTGTAAGGAGAAGTGGCTATTTTAAGGAAAAGCAGGAAGCATTCTGGAATTCCATCATGTAAACAATGCATGATTATGTCAATCACTTCACAGATGCTTAGGGATACTTATGAGACAACTACAGTTTACAAATTGAAAAGCTCTATTATCATATCAAATCCACATTTTTCTTTAAAGTTTTCAAAATACAGAGTTAGCAAGCTAAGCTCTAAAAATGCAGATTCTGCAATGATATATGTGCTATTGTTAACAGTTGTTCTTGCATCTAGAGCCATACCTGTAAGACTAAGTCTGTATTTCCAGCTGAAATTAATAACAAATCACAGAACCACAGCATATTCTGAGTTGGAAGGGACCCAACAAGGATCATCGATTCAGTTCTTAAGGGAATGGCCCACATGGGGATGGAACCCACAATCTTGGTGTTAGGAGTGCCATGCACTAAAAAAAAAAAGAGGCTGAAGATACTGGAAAATGGAACCATAACTACAGACTGATGGATTGTCAGTGCAGAAATACTGCTTCATTTGGACAACTTTTTTATTCGATGTAAATGACATGTTGAGGTCCCCAGATCACAGAAATATGTAGAAGACAGGCTTCTTTCCAAGACTGAAGTCTACAAAAAATGTGACATTTATTACATATACCAGTAAAACGATCTTTCTGTCAAAATACAGACAGCCCATGATATTTCCCATTTCTATGATCTGAAAATACCAAGAGGCATGTTCCTAAAACTGTGCATGCACATATACGTATATACACACACACGCTACTTTGAACAAACTGTTTTATGCAAGAGAAATGCTGGATTCTGCTGCATTCCTTCTCTGACTCCTTTTTTCTCCAAAATCCATTCAGGATTAAATAAACTGTAATACTGAAACATAAGTTAGACATATTACAATTAGTACTCTATCAATAGAAAAAAGAAGGTAACAGTAGGCAGATCTCAGAAAATGGCAGCAGAGGGCAGGGGGAAAGAGACACAGACATAAAAAATAACCCCACCCCACACAAACCTGAAATTACTTCTCCTCAGTTAGAAAGAAAGAAAGAAAGAAAGGGTTGTAAGAGGTACACAAATACCTGAGAATTATTAATAGGTTCATCTTAATACCTCTCAAAATTACTTCCAAGAACATCTCCTTTGCTGTGTGGTACTTGACCTACAGTCAAGATTTGTAGTTTGGAATTCAGTGTAACTAAGGTCAATGCTCACCTTTATATAGCAACTTCAATGTGCATTTGAGAACTCTCTCCAAATACTCAAAATGAATTCATGTGCTTTGTTGTATAACAAGATTCTGTGTGACATTCATATGAAATTTGATTAAATTTCACATCCATTAATTTATTATATATAATGATGTATTTTACACTTAATTATTTTCTTTTGCAATGCAGTACTTGCTAGCACTTTTTCTTGACAGAAATTATTCTGAAAAATATACCTCTTCTGCAAAATCCAAGGAAATGAGAAGACAAAACATAAGCTGCTATTCAGATATGCAAGAATGAGCAATCTATTAAAATGTAAGAGAAGAAGTCCAGTGATGGAAGAATTGCATGCACATTTATCTGGAATCCATATACCGTTACAGAAGGGTGTACATATGGTTTACCCACAGCAATACCCACCAATACAACAGTTTACAAAAAGTTGACTTCAAGCACTTTCAAGTTGGCACAACTACACAGAACAGTAACATAAAATCAGCATCAACTAATTTTTTATTTTGCAAAAGGATGAAAGTATTTAATTCTTATTTTGATCCCTGGCTTGAGAGAAGCAAATGTAAAATTTTAATCAATGAAAGGAATGTACAAACAGAAGAAGAAAAATGTTCTTAATTCTTCACCAAACCTGAATTTAGTGCTCAAGTTGGATCTCAAAATCAATTCAATTTTTACCCAACTTTCTAACGCTATAGGTGTTATTATTTTAAAGGGTGTATAAACATGCATTCTAATCCCATACTAAATATGGTTACAAACATGGATTTTACTTCAGGCACTCAAGACAAATTTCTTACATAAAACTCAGGGGTGCAATTAATTTCATTACCTTCAAAACGTCAGTTACCTAACCTGAATGATTCCTTTAGGTTCCCTACAGAGGCAGATTCAGCACATCTGTTTAATACCTGAAGGTTCCCCCGTTTCCCTAGTGAGCACAGGATTCTGAATGCGCGTATCCTTAGCATGTGCAAGGGCGACTAAATTGACGTGGGAGGAATTCTGTAGCAGGCAGCAGAGTGCACAGAGAATGGCAAAAGAGACCCAGCTGTTGCAGGTTAGAGTTAAAGAGAGGCACTGGTGCTCCCTATGGCTGAGGTCACTGACAGTGTGAAAATTATATTGCATAGGGAACACAATTTTCTCTTCTACAAATTACAGGGGCTGAAGCTGTAACAAAATGCATTTACTTTGTATCAATTATATTGCTGTCTCTTTCCTAACTTTAACAAGTGGTAATCAGGCTGTTTACCTGTCAAAGGGGGCAGAATTGGCCCACAAAACACCCTTTTGCCATATTCTTTGTTCATTCAATGAATGGTCCTATAAGTTAGGAACCAGCAAATTCCACTCAAAATCTCTCTCTTGAAAAAGCTCATTCATGAGTCTGTCGACAGGATTTCTGCTGCTAAACACCATGTTCTTAATACACTAGTGCCTCCCATTCAGATATCAGGCCAAGACATTATGTACAAACTTGGAATTGTTTAGGTACATTCTCTTTTAATAAAGGCATTATTAAGATATACTGCCACTTTATTACAGGTATTTGAAAGAGTCACTAAGTGGACATCAATACCAGAGCAGAAGAGATCAAACAAGGAGCAGCATGGTCGCAATCCCAACTTGAAATAGTGGTGTAAAATAAACAAATATGTAAGGTCATGCATGTTTACGTTGTACACAAGATGTGCGCAACCAAATGTCAACAAATGCCTGTGCTCGAAAGACAGCAAACATGCATGTTACCTTTTCTATGCCAAAACAGAATCACTAATAGCTCAAACTAAACGTAACCCATTCCTTAATGATGAAATGTTCCCAATAACATTACATCAAACTTCATAGTAGCACTAAATGTATGCCTGTAGACTCCAGCATGTGCACCACTAATGCGTTCGCTCTGTATTACACACATGTGCACGCAACAGTAAAGGTTTGTATTCAAATATTCACAGTCACACTCCTGGCTGGAATGGATATGTAGTACTGCACCGTCACTTTTTTGCATCACTGGATACTCAAAAACTAATTGCAGAGACTGAACTCACAGCAGTTATACACTTGTCAGAGACAAAGATTTATTAACTCCAGCAGCATTTCTTGGAAACATTTCATCAATTTTTCAGTTGTTTTCCAGATTTTAGATAACTTTGTTCCTGGTAATACAAAGACAAGTAAAACACTCAAATTTGTATAAGAATGGAAACCGTAAATAAGCACTGACTCTAGTTTTCTTAAAAAATATCCAGGTATAGTACCACTTTTAATAGCTTACAATTTCTATCCTGTGATTATTTTAAGTTCTTGAACACGTATAACAGACAGCAGGCCTTAAAGAAATATATTTCTTGGTTTTACAGGGTTTCCTTGGTAAAGAAAAATGTACAAACATGCAGATGGAGAATTATATTAAGAGACATACATTATTTCTCTACCTTACAGCAACACAGAATGGAGGGACATTATTTGAGTATGTACTACTGGGATAACAGGCTCTCACAACTATTTAATAACCTCAAAAACTTGTTTTCCAGTACTCAACTCATACTGACAGTGATTTACTATAACTCCCATTTATAAGTGAGCAGTGGGTTCACATAGATAAGACTATATCACATTCAATGATGTTTCAGAGAATATCTAAGACTTTGAAGAATACACTTTCCATTAAAAGACTCTTGTCTAGCTAGCCAGCAATCCAGGTAAACACAATATCGTATTCAGGAAGCATACAGGGATCAAGTAGAAACTAAAACCTAATCTTTTTCTGTCCTTGTAGGGTTTGGGGTTTTAAAAAACCTTTTTAGAGTACTGAATAAGTGGTTTCTTCTCTGTAATCTAGGCAAAGTACTCAAGGTGTTTTTGAAATGCTTTGTTGAAAAGGGCAGTGTGCTGAACAGTGTCTCAGTTCCCAGTCAGCCTTCCAGAGAGCACTCTTACTATCATGTGAAGTGGCAATATTGGCTCATCATCAATTCTGATTGCTGCCTTCCTGCAGACCAACTCAGAGTCTCCTATGCTGCAGCACACCACAAAACTGTTCAACATATTCAGCAAGTCCTGCTTAGAAATAACAAGTCGGCACCTCACCAATGATGGGGTTTGGAGACAAGCACTAACTACAGTACCAAACTACTCCATTCCTCAAATGTTTCCAGCTATTCTCGATTTAGTTAAACATTAAACTGCCAGGGCAAGGACAAAAACAAACCAACAAACCTTTCTGCAATCGCACTACAACAAAAAGTCTTAAATTTATTGTATTTATACATAACTTATTAAAATTGTACAACATAGGAAAACCAGGAATCTTGACAAAAGTTCTTATTTTCCAGAATCTATTACGAAAATAATCAGTTTTAGCCAATACAGCTATGAATTTTTACTACAAAAATTGTATTGCATATAGAGAGCAAGTTCTTTGAAACAAAAATATAACTGCAAAGTTTTTGAGTCCACTTCTTTTAACAGCAACACAAGTATTCAAAAGTAAAACCTGATAGCAAAAATAGCTGAACAACAAAACCCCTACAGAATGAATGACATAGCTTTACACGAGTAAAGGACATAGTCAAAGTGAAAGAAAGTAGCTTTTGGCTAGATATTAGGAAAAAATTCTTTACTGTGAGGGTAGTGAGGCATTGGAATGGGTTGCTCAGGTGAAATACTGGATGCCTCATGCCTAGAAGTGTTCAAGGCCAGGGTGAACAGGGATCTGAGGAACCTGGTTTAGTGAAAGATGTCCCAGTCCCAGTCCATGGCAGGGGAGTTGGAACTGAAGTATCTTTAAGGTCCCTAATGTCCATTTTCCAAAAAACACCTTCCTACTTCATTTAGCATTTTTGCAAGTGTTATGTAAAAACATCAGAAATTAAATGCTTGCAATATATTAACAAAAATTCATACCCTTTTTCTTAATTTTAAAACACTTGTTCTCAATGCTCAGAAGTTCTACACATCCCCAAACTCCCTAGGCTTTATGCAATACAGAAAAGCTAAGGATGAAAATTTTCAGGTCATCCAAAGACCTTGCCTGCTTCTTCCACAGAAAAAAACCCACACAAAATGGGCAACTGATGTCCTTCTCACACACACACACACTCAAAACGAAGGAAGCAGAGAACACACAAGTTAAGCTTTCAGGCCAGCAGGCAGCAGACAGGGGGAGGTGAGTGCAGAGAGAGTGTGCTGCCTCCCAGCCTGCCATGAGATGCTGTGTGCATGTTAATGACTGTCATAAAAATGTGCTACCAGCAAGGAAACCGAGCATAACTGCCTCCTCCCAGTTACAAAGCGATGGCATTAGCTCAATGTCAGCTCACTCTGTCCCCTCACAGGTGCTTCTGTGAAAAGGCACATGAACTGAATAGCTGAGACCCAGAAAGGGAAGAATGCATTTGGGAAGGAAGGGATCTACACCCACTGGTTGCAGGACCAGGTCAAACTGCCTGCTGGCTTGTTTTTTTGTTTCCTTTTCCTTTTGATTATGATAAACTGTTTTGCCTTTCCTCTTCACAATTGCCATCAATGAAGAAAAAAACCCCATGCTGAACTCAGCTATATATTTTGCCACATCACTTCTTCACTGAAGGTAATAAAAGTGAAAAGGAGAACCAATATTTTCCAGCTTAGCATACCAGTTATTTGTTTCTGTAGAGCAAAGCCTCCAACCAAATCACTATTTGTAATTCATTTATCTGTTTAACATTGCCAAGTTCAGTGCAAAGATGACATTTTGAAAGGTATGGGGGGAAGGGGACCACAGAGAAGTGGAAATGGGTAATACCATGAATGCTTTCTCCAGCATTTTTCTTTGACGCAGCAGTTGGTCCTGCACTGGCATGTAAGCACTATAATATTAGACACCTGGAATGTGAGGAATGTCTGATAACCATACCCTAGCACAGGGATAATTCCACAGCCATAAACCAATGATACGACCTTTGCGCCTTCCCCCGGAAAGCTCAAATGCAGGAACATTATGAAAAGGCTATTATGTGCAGTGTTGCTATAGACTGTACATGATATATATATATATATATATATGTATCTCAATTGACAGCACTGTTAAGAAACTTAGCTATTAGTTTTAATTTAATTACATAAACACCATGCTGTTTTCCCAGCAATTTTAAGTGTTCCTGATCCTCCAACCTCTAGATGCAAACTTGACTTTGAAATGTTTTCTTTTGCCTATCTTGTGCCCCTCTGCTCTTCATTTTATATATATACTAGCAAATATTCTTCCACAATAGGAAGATGTACTCTTAAGAATACTCAAGCTAAGAAAAAAAAAAAAAGCCAAACCAAAACAAACCACAACAAGTCAAGCATTGGTTAATGAAAGCAAAATATGGCACAAACTCTGCAGTAATTTCCACATGCAAATAGGAGCAACCAAACCATACCCAAAAGCTTACTGTTTGATAGAAGTATGATTCAACAAACTACAGGTAGAAAATGTCTATAGACTGGAATACTTTATTATGAATTAATCAAAACAGATACACTTATGATAGAGGATTAAAACATTTATTCTGTTAACTCCAATGATTTGTCATCTTGGCTGTCAGGCACAAAGTACCAAAAGCAGTTTTTATGGCATATTGTTAGGGTTAAATTTAGGACATTTTTGTATTGTGATAATTAAATATGAGAAAGACAAATGTGTTTCATATAAAAAACACAGTCAAACTCCAGAAAACTATCATATTTAACATCAGCATTAGAAGATCTTCCTGATCTCTAACCTCTTCTTCCTTTCTGTAATTTCATACACACACTAGTCCAAATCACCCCATTAATCACCTCATCAGCCTCAGAAAATGATTTTGAAAATTTTGTTCTGTAAACTCCACTTCTCCTGCAAACAAACCCTGGCACTGTAAGTGACCTTTGGATTTATAGAGAGGATATTTAAAGACTCTTCTCACCTAACCCTGCTCCCACTGAAGTCAGCAGGAGTGTCACCAATTTCAGTAGCAGGAAACTTGAATCTGTGACAAGCACTTTCAAAAAGTACTATCCATCTGAACATCACAGACCACCTAAAACTGCACCCAACAGGAGAGAGCACCCCACTCTGTTATTCTCAATACTGAGTTCTTCATGTCTAGATTCTAGCTTCTCATCCAACCACTTGTAACAATTTTCAGTGCATCCTTCATTAATCATTCTGTGTTTTGCAGTACAGTGCAGTTCCTGTTGCAAAAAGACTGAGCCAGGTCAGAACTCAAATGGCACACAATCATTTGACTGATTTCTGGTCTCTGATAAACTGTTTCCAGATGCTATAGGAGAAATCTTTAAAAATGTGCCAACAATTTTTTACATGGAAATTGAATGAACACAGCACTGATTTTATAAAACTGGAAGCAACATAATGCTGAAGAGAAAAAGGACAATATATTTGTATTTTAGTATTAGTAAGAGATCATTAAAAAATCTGCCAACCCTTGGTGCAAATGGTTCAAAAAGATCCCTCAATCTCAGCCGTTTTCACGGATGAGAGACTCTAGAAAAATCAGTCTTGAGAGCAGAGTGATGGAAATCAAGGGCTAACATATATTAGTAAAACCACACAAAACTGAACTAACAAGTAAGGGCTACAGCAAACATTTGCCTCATACAAATCTAACATTGAACTTAAAAGTGCAAGATAATGACGTCAGGTACTGTAAGATCAAAGCAACGCAAAACTGTAATTAAAAGAAAATTTCACATATATGTTCTGGCCTACATTTAATCTCTTCCACTAATAATATTAATATGAAGAACTCTAGTTCATAACGCTTTTTTAAAACTTTCTTCGTATACTCTGAGAGACTCAGAAAATAGTGTTATACTAAACAAAATCAATGCAGAGTTCTTTCAGCTTCTCTACTTTTTTTTTCATTTCTTTATTCACAATATTAATTGACTTCAAGTTTCAGATCAGATTTATTCCCAGTGGCAACAAGGTTTGAGGAGTGGGAAATAGGTAACAATTACCCAACAGGAAACGCCTAAGTTTGCTGTGACTTCCTCCACACACACCCACTCCCAGAAACTGCCTGAAGAAAACCACCCCAAAACATGGAATGGAGGCAGTAAATTTTCTAGCAGAAATATGGCACAAACACGGTTTACTGAAGCATGGCCTTCTACTGGAAGGAAAGAAAAAAAAATCAGCTTCTGCTTCTCACATCAAACTGACTAAACCCCTTTCAGGTCAGCTATCCTTTTTGGTTCCCTTTCCCTGAGCCCTTTCCTCTTTCCTCTAAGGCTTTCCTCTACTCCCAGCATATAACTGCTTGTCACACATCCCCCTTTACCAAGTGTGGTTGGCACAGAGCTGTTTAGAGCAGGGGAAAGACCTCCAAGGCAGCAGTTCGCAAAGACTGCTGAGGAATTAGACCTGAGACACTGTAAAAGGGAACCTGGAGTTTCCAGATGAGCTAATACTCTGCTTCCTGACTGGAATAGAGCTGCCTGCCTTTCCCAAACATGAAAATGCACTCCCTTCAGCTTTATTAGTAGTTTGCACCACTGATTTTAAAAGATTATTCTAAACCAGGTTAAATAATTACTGCAGAGAATATAGTACATATTAAAACCTCATCCCTATTTGTGGTTGCTAACAGCACAGACTAAATTATCATTTCTTCAAATAAGCATACAAACATCAAAACAATATTCAAAATATGTCTATGAGTAGGTAATAGCCATGTTTTATGAGTCCTCTCTTCCAAGTTGAAAACAGATGTGAGAAGGGGAAAGATGATGAGAATACCACAATGAGGCTATTCTGCAGAATTTCAAATTCAATTTCTTAAGCTAATACTTTAAAAAGGAGGTAGGTTTTTTACAAAAATCTGTGAGGACATTTTGTACCACTGTAGTAGTCTAAGAAACATCAATTATTTTTACCAACACCACTGAAGAAGTCATTCAACTCCTCATGGATGGCTCTTTGAATCAGCTGAACATTTAGCAGAAGTGAAAATACCAAAGAACTTACTTATAAGTTTTGAGGAAACAAGTATAAAACAAATCAGAAAACACCATCAAACAATTTATATAGAACTGTTGTGTGATTACCTTTAAATACTGCATTCAGCTGTGGTAGCCCCTGCACTTCTGTACCATGACGACATGTTGAAAGTAAAACTACAGATCAACAGAGGAAAGTGGGCAGTGGCAATCAAAGTACAGAATGTAACATAACTGAACAGGTTAATGTTATTCATCTTGGTAGTTGCCTACAGAGTGCAAATACCAAACACGTGAAAGGCACAGGCAGCATTTACTCTGTTTCTCATGCTACAAGAAACATAGACAGAAAATACAGAGGAGCAGGCTCAAAACAAAGCTCTGCACAATGCACAATCATAGCTAGACCTCACTCCCACTGCATTTTGTTAAGGTCAAAATCATAACTGCTTTCAAAAACAGATCTGACAAAAATTACAAAGAACAGATTCACAGTGAGAGTAAATATGATATTCCAGATACAACCATTTTCCTATTGGAGTTTGGTCTTGTGAATATACTTCAAACTATTACAAACTATTCTTAAAATTGTCTTGTTGCAGAGAATATTGTGAGCATTGTAACTCGTAAGGAAAAATATTCATGAAGTCTCTTCAATGTATTCTTATCCAATAACCATTTAGTTATTCAGCCCTTTTATAATGAATTACCAGAGTTTTGCCTAACCTTTTTTTTTGCTTGTGTTGAATTATAGTCACAAAAGATTTTTTTTTTTAGAAGTATTTCTTCAATTTGACATTTCTTAAACTTACATGAATCCCATTTCTGGGTTATGGTTATGGTCAAAATTGAATTTTACTAACAGTGGAAAGCTAACTTAGTCAAGAGACTAACAAGTTTGAAGTTCCATCTTGAGAAAGAAAGAAGTCATAGCTAGACTCAACTTTTGGTTAAAAACACAGTCCCAACTCTGTTCATCTGTCCTAGTTTTGCAACAGCAGCCTGCACATCATGATTGACTTTCTTCAGAATGGTGGCCAACAGACTATATTCTACCTGGAAGCCAGCAGAAAGTGCACTACTGGAAAGACCGGTCCTGTTTAACATCTGTATTAATGATTTGGAAAAGGCATCAGGCTTGCATATGATACCATGCTGGGTGGGAACAATCAACAAACTCAAGACATGAACATCATTCAGATGGACTTGGGCTACAGGAATGGCCCAACAGGAACCTTCAGAGACTCAGCATCAATCAAAAATGCAAAATCGTGCATCCAGGAAGCAAATCCCCCCTACAGCAATAGAGGCTGGGACTGACTGGGGAGCAGCTCCGGGGCTCTGGTGGGCAGTGGGCTGTCAGTGAAACAGTGCCCTGGCTGCAGAGAAGTCCACCCTATCAGCAAGAATGTGGCCAATAGATCAAGGAAAATTATTACCTCCTCTATTCTACACTCACTAGACTGCATCTCAATTACTGCACCCAGTTCTGATCTTCTATGGCAAGAAAAACATCAACAAACCTAACTGGTATGAGTCCCAGGGAAAGCCACCAGGATGCTTGGGAGATGAAGCACCCAAGCACCAAGCTGAAGTGAAGAGACTGAGGGGTGTTCAACCTGGAGATGAGGCACCCTCAGAGGAATGCAGCAGCAGCCTGCCCCTACCTACAAGGAAGTTTTTGAGATGACTGTCGGGCTCTTTGCAAGGGTAAACATGGTGGAAGGATAAGAGAAAACAGACATGAGTTGAAACAAGATCAAATCGAATATAATGAAAAAAAAAATCACCATGAGTATAGGCATGTGGTGAGAAGAACTAAATGGAGTAGTTGTATGAGAGTAACCCTGATCTTACTGACCATGTCTTTTGCATATAGTTTTTAAATCTTTGTTATTGCGATGCTTCTAAACCATATGCACACATATAAATAGTTGTGTACTCACTCCCATCTTGCCTTTGTTTCTCGGAGCTTAAACCTTCATCATTGTGTAGCTTGAGTAGAGAAAAATAATTTTTGCACCATCCTAATGCCACACCAAATACTTCAGTTCCATAACAATTTGAGTTGATCTAACCTGGCTGTCACAGTTCTGCTTTTCTTCCACGCTACGTGTTCATACCTCTTCTCTGGCATTCATATGACTCTATAGTACGCCAGTTCAAAGAAAAAGCTAGGAGGAGAAACTGAATTTTTAATTCTTTTAAACCAGTTTAGCTGCCTAATCAGTTCACTACCAGTACAAATGCCAATACAAGAAAAAGCATGGAAGCATTTGCAGTCCGAATTCAGATTGGTGTGAACTGGCCATGAAAAAACAGAGTTCCTAAAAAACACTGAAACCCTGTTCTTGATGGAGATCGCAGGCAGTGCTGCAATATACATCATTCCACCTCCTCCTCATGATTTAGCTATTAGAACAAGACAGATAGGTCTAAGCAAGCAAAATTGGAGAAATGCTTACGTGCTTTGCAAAGTTTTCATGTGGTGAAAGTTAGGAGCTGATTTTGAAAGGTTGAAGGTTTTTGGACTAATGGTGAATCTTAACTGGTTGCTGTTGGATTATGAAATGCAAATTCTTGGGCAGTTAGGAAAATTTCTATTTATTCTAATACCTTGATCTACTGGCTACTTGCATTTCAAATTAGAAAAATGTAAATCAGTTAATTGCCCAATCCTTCAAAGGATACAAAACTCCACAGAACAAACCAAGGAAATATCTACACCGAAGCCAAAGGTAGCCTTTCTTTGGACAAGGCTAAAAGCAATCTTTATATGTGATTAATAATTTTGTCATGTTTTCCAAAACAAAATAAAAAAATATTTCATCCTTCTTTGGGAGCCTTTACCTTAGGCATTTTGACTTTTTAAAAGTCCAAACTAGTTCCTTAATGAGGCGCTCATAAGGAGAGAGTTTAAAAATAATTGCTAATGACACAAAAAACTACAATGCTGTCTCAAATACTGAGCAGAGGCACTTTCATAGAAAAACAACACCTAAGCATAAACAATTGATTTAACAGTAATCTCCACACTGTACACATCTTTTGTACTGTAAGAGGCAAGCTGCCATATAAGCAATGCTTCAATAAATTCAGCTGAACTAGGAAGCTGCAATTTTACAGACTTCTGGAATTTCTTAGTCACAGTATTTTTAAATGAATACTTCATAAAAATCACTTTCAGTATTTTGTTAGATGTAAAGTTTTTATACAGTTTGAGTAATGAAAAAACCTCAGCATTAGCTCATACAGTGGAAATACAGTCACTCCTTGCCAAGATAACCATTACATCTCCATTTGCCATTTATTATTCTTTTAAACTGAATAGAGAAGATTGCTCTTAAGAGATAGTCCAGATACAAATCTCTGCTATCCAATTACTTATGTACTCTCTTTCAATTTCTCAATGGAAGGTTCTTACTATCTCTCATAAATCAACCTACATCAGTTGCTTCTGTGAAAAATCTTTAACATAAATATTAATGTTTTGAGCTACTATTTTTCCTGCAATTCTACATAATATCCTCAGGTTCCTTTAGGAAATTACTTCATGTATCATTCAAGCTTTTAAAATAAAATGTATCTTCTTGGAGTCTAGGCTTCCAACTCTCATCCTATAAACATCAGTCACCTGAAACAATTTCCAGAAGTACTGGAAAGTTTAAAAGTAGGCACCCTGTAATTAAATATGAGTCAAACTTCTAATCGTTGAAAATACCATTGGGTGTCAGCATGCATTTCAATGCTTTTCAATATGCTATGTACAGAAAACTAATGCAAGGAAAACTAACGTTCAGTCAGAAAGTGCATGAGCATGGAGTTAGACTAACAAGAGGACAGATTTCCAAGCTCGTGACAGTCTATGCAATTCTTTTTTAGCTTATCTGCAGGCATTCAGCATTTCTAATTTAGAAATTTAGAAAGCATGTGGTTACGGACCTTTAGAGAAGAAAGAGAGGACTGTGATTATTCACAGTCCAGCAAAAATCTGTTTTCTGAGTTTTAGACTCCAGGAATTACGTAGTAAACTTAAGAGAAGTTGTTGGAATTTCCTGATCTGGCAGATATTACCTACGGTAAGGAAGTATAATTCTCAAAAGAGCTTTTAAAGGTGGGCTTGGAATTTTGCTGGACAGAGTAATGATGGATTTAAATAAGCCATAAAAAGAGAGATATGATCTTGTCAAGTTCTTAAAAAGGTAGAAGTTAATTATCAGCACTACATGCTTGCTTAAAGAAAACTCCATTCTTTTAAATTTGGTTCACAATATTTTTAACCCACTTAGGAATTGATCAAATCATGCTTTGAATTGTCAGTATAACAAGCATCTCTTTCTATGCTATGAAGAACCGAACTTTTGTAGATTAAAACGATAAGGAAGCAAGGCAGGGTTTGTAATAAAATAAAGCATCTGCATTTCTTCTTAAACACGATCTGCATAGCTCTTCACTGACTTTTTCAGTACATGGTAATTCATTCTCTCCCAGCCTAACTTGTGTTTCATCAGTTTTTTTCCCCCTGAAGAAATGGTGGGAAAACTCTGCTCTTTACTAGGAGTTCACGTGAAATAGACAAGTCCTGTCTTTTTTGCTGACTTCACACCACAGATACTAAAAGGATTTCATCTTGCCCATCACATTTTCTGTCCTTCACCATACTGCTTTGTCTATATTAAAGTCATTGTACTTCTAACATTTGCATTTGCAATAAATAGATTGTAACAAGGTCTCTGGTTTGGTTTACACAAATTTACATAAATACCAACAGGAACTAGAGACTTCTACCAAATGGCACCAGAGCAGTGTCCAGGCAGAAACAGAACTGATAATTTTTTAACATTACTGTATTTCAGTAATTATTAGCATTTCTGCATCTACACATACAAGACACTGTCTTGGAGTGATTGCTACTTTCAATAATCCATTCATATCAGCACACATCTTTTATTTGGAATCCTAATAAATACGAAAAGCCCACCCAACCTAAACACTACCATATGTAACTTCGATAATGAAATCAATATTCTTGGAGAGGAATCTGCAGAAGAAATGCATGGTCTTATGCAACAGAGACAAATAGAGTTTGCAAAGTAACTAGCATTATCTCCTTGTTTTTTCATGCCTGGATTATTCTTCTTCTTGTCCCTCTGAAGCCAGCTGCCGGGAGATACACAAGGAAGCAGCAGTGCTTGGTGACCCTCACCTGCAGCCAAAGAATAGTCTAGTTGATGGAGCATGGCAATCCACTGTGCCAGCTGAGAAAAGCAGGCTATGGCATTTTTTGATTCTTTCACTGCCTTTGGGAAGACAAAATCTCTTCCTTTCACAAACCTGACGAGGAAGCTTAATTGATGTCCAAAGGGCCTTTACTGTACTGACATTTCCTATGCTTAAGCTCTAGCCGAAGTCCTTTATAAATGGCCCAAATACTTATGAGTGGCTGTAACCGAGAGTGTGCTGCAGAACAGATAACTGCAGGGACAGGAGGGACACAGGCAAGAAGATTCATGTGGTGTGCTGCTCCTGTGATACACACACTAGGCAGAAAGTCTGCTGAGTCCGTCTGTCAGAAAAGCAAAATGGGACAGAGTATTTCTTGCAGAGCGTGATTTGCAGTCACAAGGTGCAGAATGAGGTACAGAGGGGACGGGGAAATCCCTCATCTGAGGTTAGGGAAGATTTCTATAGCCTGCAAACTCCTTGCTAAGACAATATAAAGACTTAAACACCCCAGCCCTGACCTTTATGTCTTTGTTTCCTTCTGTTTTGCTGTTGTGGCCAAATAGCAGAACAAGCAAGAACCATACAGTGCAAATCATGCTCCTTCTGCCAGTCACTACCAATCTTAGTGGTGTTGTTAAGCTGCCAACAAGCTAAAATGTGGATTTTAGAGCATTGAAAAATGTTCCATTCTCCCTCTGCCATCACTCTTACCTATCTTCTATTTATTCCATGCTATTCACACAGAATGATATATTCAAACAGGCTAGGACCCACTCTTTTCATCACACTACTATCTTCTGCTTATTGCTCAAGCTATTTTCTGAATGTAAAGAGAAAAGATCAAATACGAGGAACAGAGGGCACTCACGATACGGCAGCTGAAGCCGGGAATTGCGATTGATAAAAATCTGAGAGCAATTTACATAGCTCACAGACAGTCCTTGATTGGTTAAATGTTTCTGGTGAGAGGCACACCTCTCAATGCTATCTAGGGGACAATGACTACATTCCACAGTGATTTCGACAGCATTGTTTCTTTTTATTTATTTGTCTGCTTTTCCCCCCTCAAGTTTTTCAAACTGACCCATTTTCAAAACTGAAAACTGGATTTTCCCGTTGCCTCGGGTTATGGCAGCTCAGGAAGCAGGACTGGGATGCTCAGATACCTCTTCTATCTCATTCATTCAGGGAAGTTGGCCTTTCAATAGTCAGGAAAGGAATTGTAATCTGACTTTTTCACATTCCTGACCACTAACTACACTGGCTGACAAGCAATAAAATATTTCCAGGTTTACACGCCCAAAAGAGCCTGACACAATTTTTTAATCAAAACAGAAGTATGGAATGTTTTATACAGACTTACCAACACTGTAACTGTTGGGGGAAAAAACCCCAAGGAATGTTTATTTAAATATTTTAACCAACTCCAGCTGTCAGTTTGTCTTCAGACATTAATTTTTTCCTTTTTCTTCTGCCTGGCTTATTAGCAACAGTTCAATGAAATATCCATATAGCACGCTACTGCCTTATTGATATTTTCAGTAAGCTAATAAAGCAGTTTCGCTTTTGTACACCACTGTTACGGATGTCACTTGGAGATACCCCTATAACAAATGTATCTCCTATAAATTAAACAGTATCCAGTCCATCAGCAGCTGTTAGTATAATAATTTTTCATTACGAAATTTATTACTTCCATTGAAAGAATGGTGCAAAACAAGCAGCAATTATCATTTGTGAAAGAAGCATTTCTGTACATCTTAGCTTGAAATGACTTCTTTTAAAACAAAAAATAAATTAAAGGTAGAATTACTATTCTTCCTAGAAATGCAAGAATTTAAGATACAAAACAAACCATGTAGTACAAAAAAGATTAGAAAATGCTAGGATCATCAAGAACCCATGTAATTTAAAGGCAACTTCAAGATAGCCCTCAATCAAGGCAAATATGTAGCCAGCAGACCAATTCTTTCAAGTATTCATCCACAGGTAGTAATTTAAAAAACAGTCACAGGGGTGAATAAAAGCTGTTATGATCTATGAAGTACAGCAAGGTGCCATTCAGGAGAGTTGTTTTCAATCATCCATCTCTCAAAGTGCCTTCTGAAACAAACTTTAAAATACTGTCTCTTCCAAAGTCACATTTGAAGGAAGGCGAAAAAAAAACTTCTAGTAAGATGTTTCTAGTACATTTAGTAGTAACTTTAACATTATGTTGCAAATGATGTAGCCCACACAGAGGTATCTTTAATAAGTCAGTCATTAGATGTAATACATATTTTCCTCACCAAATTCCAAATTTCAGATTATTATTAGTACACAGTAACTCCAGGGTATTAGAGACCTACACTGATATCAAACAGAGCAGAGTTGGTTTTTAAAGTGACAAATTTAATTTCTATATTTTTGCTTGTAGAATTGATAGCTACAGCAAATTGAAGCTTTAAATCTTTTTAGACACTACTGAAGTGAACAGTGGTTACTTCCATTATGTTGCTAAACAGCACTTAAAACCTCCAACTACCCTCATAATTCCCATTCCAATACAGCACATTTTAGTCTCCTTGTCCCACAGCTACTTGATCATGTAATTTGTCCTTTAAAGGCAGAGGTATTTGGGATTAAGGACTTCATGTTGGGTAGGGTAAGAAGTACTTTACTTGCAATTAAACAGATTACATCAACACTTCACCTTGCCAAAGTAGTATCTTTTTCCAAAATATGATGTCTAGTTAATTAGATGATCTAACACTAATAAAGCCGCACTTATCTACATATGCCTGATAAAAAAATGAAGGGAAGGAACATCTGGAAGTTGTCTGGTCCAACATACTGCCCAATGCAGGACAATTCTGAAAACAGACCAGGGTGCTTTGAGTCATGCCCACAAGCATTTGGGGCAACCCATTCTTGTGTTTGCCCACAAATCCCAGGCTACACTGCCAATTTTTTTTCTGATGCAGTAAATAATTGCAATTCCATTTGTAAAAATTTTTAAAGCTCTTCTGGGATGAAGATTATATACTGGCCCATCAGTTTCAATATAATGAACAGTATTAATTCTATTTCCATGTTAAAACTGTGGTTTCTATAGAAAAAAAAATTCATCAGTTGCCTGCTGTTACTTTAATATTTGCATAGAAGACCGAAGTCAGTGCTCATGTGATACACATTCTATACCTAATTTATCCTTAGTCTCCACAAGGTGCAGGGATTGCGTTCAGGTGATCAAACTTTTCAAAATAATAGTAAGTTTTATAAACAAAAAAAGGTAAATTTACTTTCCACTGATCAAGAAGTACTGTAAGCTTTTGTTGTGTTATGATCTTTAATGAGATCTTTTTAATCTTTCTTCTTGCTGCTTTTAAACCCTTCTACTCTGATGCACAACAAATTTCCACAAACAGATCTGTAGTATGACTGAAGAGGGGTGTCAAACAAAGCAACACATGGAAAGGGAAATACCTTCAGCCTTTACTAGCACAAAATTTTATTCACAAACTCAAAACTTCAGAGTCTTCTAGTCTCAGTTCTCTGTTTCATAAATTCATCAGACCACCCAAACTGACAAGTGTCAGCTAAATACTGCCCCATGAACCATTTTATTGTCTGAAAGAAATGTATGAATGTTTTCACATGAAAATCAAATGTATCTCAAGCAAATTGGTAGAACTGAAATATAGTCATGCACTAATGTGTTTCTCTGAAATAGAACAGTAAACATGGATTTTGTAAAATTTTGTGCTTGGTTCTTTTTTATTTAAGAAAAGTAATTACAAATAGACTGTTATTCATCATATTGACTCTCCGTCCACTCTCCTGCCTTCCAACTTAATATTGGATTTCTATTATCGGGTATATTCTTGGGATATTTTTACAGCAGAGAAAGGTTTTAACACTAGAGGAAAAAAATTGTCCTTAACTTGTCTGACTTAGACCTTGATGAGTTTGTACATAGCAGCAGGAAGCTGGTTTATGTTCCTTGATTAGCTCAGAATTCTATGACTTCAGTGTAAACATTCTTGAAAAGACAAAAAGTCACACGGAGTATAGGAATCGGTACTTTGAAAGATTTTGCCATCCCAATATTCCATTTTCCCTTCATCATCAAGTGATGTCAGGCTGATTCACAGCCAAAGGAGAAACAGAGGTAATACTCTTTGGGTACATCTCTGACGCTGTTCGTCACACAGACACATACCTTGGTGAGAAGGCATGAACTAACTATATCTATTTAAAAAGATTTGACTCTATTTATAACATTTCTACAAAGGCTAGGGATCGGGGGAGAAGGTTGACACCTCTCCCCATCCCATTGGTCAAGACAACGGTCCATCAGCTGTCCATATCTCTAAGAACAGGAATGAAAACTTCCCTTGAATTTATGAAAATATTGGCTGTGTTTACATCACCCAAGCGTGAGAAACAACCCAAAACCATGAAAGCTGTGAACAGAAGAGAAGCTGAAAAAATCAGGGCAACACATCTCAACTGGGAAAGTGTGCTTTCTGAGTGCTTCCAACCTGCTGGTCTGCTGGACACTCTAATGAAGTGAAATTTGCTGAAGTAGTGCTCCCATCTCTCAATGCTGCCTTCAAGATCGGCTGATCCAAAAGAGACCTATGACCTGTAATGGTCAGGACTACAGTTCAGGGGGCCACGGGACTAGATTTCCAGGGTATGCGCTCGTACTTCTGGTCAGATGCATCCATTCTTAAGTCAGGACCTTTTAAGCTTCTTGCCCATCAAAGTTTTTTATAAGTATCCAATCATCTCATGTTTAAAGTTACATACTAAGTAATCACTTAATCAAAATACCCATCAAGACATCACCACCATCAAGGCCACATGACTCTTTCATGGTATCTGAATGTTACTGTGTTCATCATCGGTGCAACATCAACTTTAAACATTTCTGCAGGTCTTAAACAAATGGGTACTTACCACACCTAAGTAAAAAGAGGGCATTCAGACAAAGTTCTAATACTGGCCATTTTAAAAAACTTCAAATACAGTATTACAAAATAGCTATTTATGAGAGTGTATTCCCAAAAGATCTGTTGGAAACCTATTATCTTAATAAGCAATAAACTACTATGTCACTAAGTTCTGCCACAAGAAGGGTTCTTTAAATACTGTCATCCCTCAACATCAGACACATACAGTGACAATGTTTCAAGAACGTCAGGTCGCTGGATGAAGCTGCTTAACTAACTAGGACACCAGCCAAATTCAGAAACAAATTTTAAAAAATTAAATTGATTAAATGATTAGTCATAAGTGTTGATTATGGGAATATTATCTCAGGACATTTTATGGGTTTGTTTTGTTATTTGCTGTTTCTTTTTCAAAATACTCGTCATACATTTTTTAAAATACTAGCCACACTAGGCACCACAACTTTGACCCAAAAGAAGATACATTACAATTTTTCAGCAAAACCTGGCTTAAAAAAAAAGAAAAAAGAAAAAAAAGAAAAAAAAGTTATATGAAATATCAAATCCAGGAAGTTCTAAGGGTTTTGCACTAAAAATTCCTAACTGTTCACCATTTGTCCTCCAAGTTCATTTTCTTGCCAAGATCTTGCCTGGAAAAATAAAGTTTTGATGTCTTTCATGTATGAGCCAACAGGCCAGCCAGGTCCTGAATGCAAATCAGCAACCTGCTACAGCACAGAAGCCTGTGGCTCATTTTACATCATCGAAAGTCATGCTAGTAAGTAAGCCAGAGCAACAACCACATAAGCAAACAAGAATAAAAGCAAGAATGAAAACTCAAAATCCATAACACCATAATAATTTCTTTTACTATCAGCAATTCATTCACCTTCTAGACCATAGCATCATTAATTTAGCTAACAGCTGCTTAATCAACAACCCCTTTGCAAACTTCAAACTTCAGTTCACTAACTTTCTCTCCAAGAGTAGATATAAAATGGGAGCCTAGGGATTATCAATAACACAGACAAAAAAAACCAAAAACACTATCACCACCAACAACAAAAAAAAAAACCATAAAAGAATATGCAGAGTTCATAAACTTGAACAGAACATCAGTTTACTGTGTACTAGATAATCCTGCATAGTCAGCCTTACTTGCTGCAGTAGTAAACCACTGACCAGGCAAGCCTGACTAAAAGGCTCATGGTATTTGTATACTTTCCTGCATCCCATAATATCTCTAGTCATTTAAACACTATTTCAAGAATGTCCTGCAGAGGCTTCAGATGATTATTCATATCCATAGCATTCTACTACTCATTAGAATGACCGTAAAAGTGTCAGCAGTTCATTTCAAACATTGCAATACTCACAGCATGACAGAAAGAGGTCATGCCTCAATTCCTTGTCAGATTGCTGCCTTGAATTGCATTCTCTTATGTATGCCCATTTACTCCTCAATGCTTAAGCCAAATATATTTTAAATATTTTATACTTCCATTCCAAATGATCCTTCCTCATGCTGTAGCTCACTAAAGCACCACCTCAGCCTGCCACTTTTGCATAAAACATAGCTGCAAACTGCAAAAGAATTTGGGAAATATGAAAAACTTTGACAAAGCTCCTATTGACCAGCAACATTAGGACATGAAAACACAGAAAAAAGACATTGATTTCTGGGGTTTCTCCACATCTCTACATTTCAAACCAATTAATTAATTAATCCATAAATTAAAGGGAACACTAACTTACTTCAGAAGGGTGAAATTGGTGAAATTCAAGTCAGACCCTCAGAGATCACATCATCTCAGGACTATCCTGTTTTCTTAATCTTACTCCAACCCTATGGACATTCCAATGCCAGTTTTGTCAGTTTGTCACTGTTCATTCTGGAATGTAAAAGTAAATAGTTTTGTCTCTTAAACTCATACCATAACTTATTTTGTAAATCTTTCTGAGAGAAGTCCATAGCATTCCAAACTAGAACTCATTTCCACAGTACAATTCCACCCAAACTATAAAGGGGGGCTACATGCACATCGTTGCACTTCACACTAAAAGTCTCAGGCAACAAAAGACCCAAAATACCATTTGGGTCAGATCCTGCACGCAATAAAATTTTCCATTACTGGGAATGTAAATAAAATAAACCTCATAAAAAATACAGTCACAAATAACATTTTCAAGGTCATAATTTAGAATTTATGATAAATTACTGTACAAGATGAGGACATGTTAAGACAGCACTAACAGAATGAACTGAAAACCACACGATTTTTCTTCTCTGTAACAGTGTACCATTCAGTACACTGAATATACATTGTATAGGTCTTGGGAATAGGGGGATCAGCTTTGGATGGACAGTGGGCTTATATGCACAAAACCATGATCAAGTCTCGTAGAGACCCCTTAGGCAGACCCCGATTTCTGTCACAATTTTAACAATAAATTAAGAACACAAGTAACATGTTAATACATTTCTACTGAGAAAATGCTTTCTATATGAAATTTGAGCTCCTGAACTTCTGAAATCGCCTGAGTTTCTCAGGAAAGAGTATTTTTGCCATCTCTCTTCAAAAATAATTAAAAATAAAAGTAGATTATTTCATGCTCTACCAAGAAACAATGTATACAGAGATAGTTCAAGCTGGGTATTCACAGTGCAAACCGGAAACTTGGTATCATTAGGATCTCTCTACAAACTCACCAAAGACTAAATCCAAGTCAAAGAAGCTCCATAAGCAGTAGTGACCACAGACTATTTCATAGAAGCAAAGTCCATTAGATATCATCACATGTCCTCCTTTTCCCCATGCCTTCCCAAAACTAAGAAGAACATCCAAATATTCCCTCTCTAGTTTATCTCCCAGCTGTTTCAGCCTTTCTGTACTATAAATCTTTCTCCACTGTCAACTGGTCTCTGCCGCATACTTTGCAGAACAGAAGCCAAAACCAGCAACCCCTTGGCCAGGCTCTGCAAGAGTCAGGCTACAGTAAGAATGGTTCAGGAACATGAATCAAACCACAGGATGACACTGTAATCACTTGCTAAATAACAGCATTTTAAAAATACAGCTATTTGGCTAATAACAGCATTTTAAAAATCTACTACATAAATCTGAATCACATCTCTGATACAAACTGTTTTTTAACTGGTTTGTACAAGGTTACTTCTAAGAGGAATTAAGAGGTTTTGCAAAGACATTTTGTTAACATTGGTGAAGAGGCAAAAAGTTTGAGTCTACATAGACATCTTTTGCATAATCAAGAAAACGTGCATTAAGAATGAAGGGACAAGGTGAATAAGAGTACTCCTTGTGGATCAGATCATCATGGCCTCTCACAAGACAGACGCTTCTGGGCTATACTGCAGTTTAACTATTAACAGTACCAGACAAAGGAAAAAAAAATCCCATTGTTTCTCCATCAAGAATAAATAAATGTTCCCCTGACAATTTTCTGCAGTCCATCACAGACAGCAAGTGAAGATAAAATGCCTGCTTCTTAGCCAAAGTGGATCATAGCTCCTCTTTTGGAAGCATTAAGAGAACGATACAGCAAATACCCTGCCCAGAAGTGTCCCAACAAGTGACAGGCAGAAGAGACCAGAATTGTTCCTCCACAGTGCGATCCCTATAAAAACACTGCCATGCAGCTATATGACAGGGGACACCTGTGCTTTGGTCAAACCCATCTTGACAAGATGCTACGAAGACATACGCCTGCCACTTAGCTAAAAGGCAGGCGACATTCATCATGCATTGGGCATATTTTCTGCCATATGGCATGATGTGCTTGTACACAATTTGCAAACTATCAGAAGTTCATCTGCCATATGATTAAAAACAGCCTCATTCCCAGACAGTCATTCCTAGCTCTATGAGGGAGGTAAGCTCTTATGAGCAAAGGGCCAGGCATTGAATCAGAGTAAGAATTCTTCACCAGTCAGATCTGTAAGCCTTAAAATAAGCTTATCTGGACAAGACTACAGTTTAGCACTTGAAAGTACTTTAAAAAGAAACAACAGGTGTGTAAAGTACTATTCCTTCATTAGCAATAGGAGAAAGTTGTTAATATAAAAAGTGTGTCATCACAGAGTTTAGTTAAAATACAGATTCTCCTAGATCTTTCCCCCTGTACCAAAAGTCAAAAAATACTGATATTTCTAGACACTGAAAGCATTATTACCAGATCAATCAGCATATTATGGAAGGCATTCCAATAGGTTGTTCTTTTTGATTTTCAAATAAAGATTGAAGTTTTATTTCATTAATTGAGAAAAATACCACAGACATAGCAAAGCACGTTCAACTTGAAATATTTTATTGCGCACAGCAAGAGTATATAGGAGTTCAAGTTTGCTGTCCCAAGATAATGTGCCTTTACATAGCCACACAATTACTTTGAATACAATATGTATTCAGAGTTGATGAGATAAAGTTGCTTTTCTTGAAGTACAAACAGTATCCAAGTTCAAAGGACAGCATCTGATCTTGTTCTATAAGATGCAAATGATTGTTTCAGTTGACAGAATAAACTGACAGACTGACTCTAGCCCACAAGTCCTAACCAACAAAAAAATTCCAAAAGCAAATTAGCTTTTAAAAAGTATGCTTAAACAAAGGGGGAAAGGAACCTCTCTCCAAGAAGCTCTTTTAAAACCAAGAGTCAGAGATTGACTTCATTAGGTAGGAACTTCACCATCATTAACGGTTTTGCACAGAAAAAGTCAGTGGGAAGAGCAATAGTATTCATCAATACCCAAAATGGGCTATTTAAAAGACCCAAAACTTACATCCACAAAGCAAATTACTGAAGAAATACAAAAGGAAAACCATAACTACTGTATAACTCCCCTTTTCAGCCACTAGCTTCCTCCAAATGAAGGACAAGTCAAGCTGTCCATATGATGATGACCTCAAATGCATGAAGACAAATGGCTTCAGTTTGTTTCACACAATAAGATATTAAAAATGTTGAATTACACCATCACTCTGGTGAGACACCTTGCACCAGAGCATAAAACACATTTTATGAATAATTAGGAACACAATGCATCAAAGAATTTATCTACTTTCACAAACAGTAGAAAATAGCTATTCATAAGCATATTGTCAATAGCAGCACATTCCCAAAAAACAGCTTCTAATTCTGCAACCATGCAATGACAAAATTTCTCTTCAACACAAACTTCCCAGCAACAAACATTGAGAAGGCGAGTAAAAAATTCTGCAACATCATAAAGGTTTCTTGGTGACAGAAAACATATTTAGAATCAGGACATTTGTGACAGTTACTACGGACTCACCCAGCAAACATGAACACAAAGAAAGACATGCACAAGAAAACAATGGAGACACCCAACGACAGAAACGGACACCTAAGACCATAGTTCCACAGCAACTAGGACTGATCTTCATCTTGATCTCTACAGTACCATTCTCCCCTTTTGCTCCCAGCTCTGGACTTGCCTCCTGGCTCACACTGGGTATTAGTACCCAGTCAGCAACACAACAAGCTGATTCTGCTGGAAAACAGCCCTAAAAACAATGGGGTTCGTTTGAGCCAGATCATCTCCTTGGCTCGGTATTGTTGGCAGAAGCAGGACATGTAAGCAGAATCATGCCAGTCTGGACTCAGTAGGCTGCATTATCCTCCTGGAATACTTTTCTACTTCCCTTCCAGGTTGCTTAAATTCATAACCACAGCATAACAGTTGTGGAACCTTAGCATCATTTCTATTCATGCCTTTCTGAAAGTGTATCACCATGGAAATATTATTGTATGTAAGTATTTGTTTGTCCATTTTCAGTCTTCTCCATTACTTCCAGGAGTACTTGTCCAGTTTTCAGTCACCTGTGTGATATATAAATTGTTAAATCACAGATACCTATAACGCTTCTTTAGGCTAAAAAGAAGGTAGCAAGAAACCAAAACAAAATCCTTTTCACAAAGTTCAACTTGTCTCTTGATGTTACAAACATTAGTAAGTGAAAGTAGAGAAATCCTCTTATCTTATTAAAATAACCTTGGTATCATGTTCAAAGCACAGAATATTAACCAAACAGTTGAAGACTGGTTATTTTACTGGAAAAAAAATCAAGAACTCCTAATGCAATCTGTACAGATCTGTAAAGTTATGAATAATTTTTTATATTTGATCTATACATTGACTCTCCCTATTTACCTTCACTGTGTACAACTTCGCATTAAGTCTTACATTGTGCATGACAACTATTGTAACATTATTTTGTAAGTCAAGAAAGATTTTAATCGAAATAGCTCTAGCAGGCAAGTACTACAGAGACATGTCTGGATAAACCACAGCCTATAGCGCTCATCCCACTTCACATACCAGGTCACAGCTCTTGGCTATGACCAGCACTACATACTTTGCACACATGAGCAAATACTCCACAGCATTTCCTGACTTGTTAACTTCACATGCTCTGAGATGAAAGACACAGTGCAGCTCTATCACTCCCAGCGAAATAAAGTATAAAAGCGTTATCTCAGAGTTACCATAGCCATTTTCACTAATGCTAAAATCAACAACACACAGCCCCGTGCAAATGACAGACTCGTTAAAAAACCCACATACACAATCACTTTGTATTTTAACACTGTCTGATGCTATCACAGCTGTAGTAGCACTGCAATATTAGAATTCTACTTTGCACTGGATAAACAAATGAAGATGTCAGAACTTCAGACACAGCTAGTCTCTCATTGCATGTTCAGCACTTGCATCATGAGTTTTATTTTGAATAAATATAGATCAATTAAGCAAAAGTAGTCCTCAACCTGTCACTGAAATCAGAATGAGATACTAGACAGTTTCACGGGGAGTATGCACACTCCTGAGCAGACAAGGAGGCAGGAATAAATTAAGTGGAATTGGAATAAAACCCAGCAAATGATACCACAGGATGAAACACGGAAGAAAAAGATATTTGGGGGAAGAAATTGCTGCCCTATCTCGCTACAGAATTATTGCAAGCTGTACACCTTGGAGTGCCACCAAAGATTCTCTACTAATTTTTCAAAAGAGCAAGTTGAACATTGCTTATTAAGGCTCAAATGTCATAACATATGTTGAAACAATCATTTAGCAGCAGCTCCACACCATCAAAAATATAAAAGCCTCACTCCCTCCTCAGTTACTAGCAAACAAGGGAAGGGAAGATAGAAAGAGAATGAGAAATGATGTGAGAAACCAGTGAAGGCTTGCCGTTAAGTTCATTCTTAGCAAGCAGCAGCCCAAAGAAAGGCCTTTATCAGGTAGTTGCCATAGTGGTAAATGATCAGTGTTGAGATTAGCACTTAAAACAGAATTAAGATCAATCCCTTCCAAACTGTAATAACTAACACTTATTATTTTATTCATCTGTCACAGCACAGCTTTCTTACATGCATGAAAGAATCAATCCAAATGTAATTTTGAGTCTCTGATGATGCCTCTCACTATGTTATTCCATTTCTGCTTGCCTCTTATTTGCTACCTTTAATGAACCCAGTGTCATATATGACTCCTATTTCTGCTGTGACTGAAAGTCTTCTACCATGCGCCACTGAGCTACAGCGATGTCCAGGAAAGAGACATGAAAGGATGGAAGTCCCCCTGCATAAATAACTTCAACTTCAGCATCTTCAGTCCTCACAGTCTCTGCTGTTCACAAGACAAGAGAAAGCAAGTTCCACTGAGAAGGTAAGGAATAAACTGCCCTTCTTTGCTATGGAAAAAGGGCAAACAACGTTTAACTGCTGAAACTTAGTTAATTTTCCAATTCAGACAAATCTAGCACAACTTACAGAATCCCACGCTAAAAATTGTAGTGTTTTCACCTCCCCAAAAGATGAAAGCAGCAATGGAAATTGCATTCCCTACTCACAAAGCAAACTCTTTCACAGTCTCTTAACTTGTAAAGTTCTCTGGTTTTCTGCACATCCAATGCTTCTCAAGCACTTTCTAAGTTATACAGTTAGCAAGTACTCTCAAAACATTTTAGCAGAAGTGTACTATAAACTATTTCAAATGTATTTTTAAAAGATTTTAGTCCTCAGTGGCAAGCAAAGTGAGAACAGAAAGGATAGTTCTGTTTTCATAGCATCTCATTCCTTACCACTGACAGTAGTGGGGCAGGAGTACAGATAAAGATTTAAATGAAGATCATTCGTAGCTTCAGAATTTATGATGCAGAACTCTTTTTAGGCAAGCTATTAAAAAACCATCTGTTTTGAGTCAATGGTGATCAGCAGTGTGCATTGGACTGTTTATTATGTAGAAACCAAGATATGAGAAGCCCTGAATTCATGGTAATAAACCAAGCATCATCCAACTGCTGAAAAATTCAGGTTACTGAGATTCCTATCTCCCATTTCACTCCTCCTTGGTGCATTACTCTGTTGGTTCTGCTAAGGAATGTAGCAAACATGAGGCCTACTTAAAATGCGTTGAAACACGGGAAAAAAGAAAAATTTTCCTTTTCAAATTCCTGTCCCACACCAAGCTCCTATTAATCATCAGAAAAAAAAAAAAAATCCCAAAGCAACACTTTACAACAACTTAGTATTCCAAGAACTTGAAAAAGTTTCAAGGGAACATCAAAAAAAAAGTAAGCATTCCTCTAACCCTTTCTCCCCTTTTCATCTGCTTCATCCTTTTCAGTCCATAGTTGTCTTTTAATATTTTCGTCAAGTAGTAGTAGGACAAAATTGATACTGTGGGCTATTTCCCAGCTTACAATAAGCCAGTTCCAGAAGAACTGTCATGACCAGCAAGTTCTCAGCTTGCTGTAGCTTGAGGGAGTCATGAACAAAGAAATCACATCTATATATTTAGTGAGTGAAAATGTTGCTACCACTCTCACATTCTTGCCTTTATGTCTCTCTCTGTCTATCTGAATTATAGATCTTAAATTGCCCCTCTCTTTTGGGCCACCAGCCTTCAAAACAAATCAGCATAGAACAGTAAGTGTCTGGAGAGAAAAATCACTGGTAAACAGTGCAAAATATAAACTCCTGAGCTTCCACAGCACTCCTAAAACACAAGCCAAGTCACTATTGACTTTGCAAGTCTGAGACTCTCTAACATCAGTGGGACTATTCACATACATAAAGTGGGCAAGGCTGAAAACTCAATCCCAAGCTTGAAGCTGATGTAAGCTTTTTTCCCATGGCTGTACACAAGGCTATAATTGTATTAACAGACCTGCACCACCTAAGCAGTAACAAATGCATGTTCTAGAAAGAAACATGAGAAAAAATATCAAAAAACACAACAACCACAAACACAACTTTCCAAGAAGCTTTCAAATATGGCATTTTCAACTGCCCTCTTTTTTCTAGACGTGAATATTTTAAACCAGTAACAAAGAAGTTCCTAACAGTGCTCAAATATACCAGGCAATTTACAAACATATGGCTTATGTCTCACAGCACTAGTCTTCAGAATCTTCTGAAATCAAAGAGGATAAAAATTATTTTAGAACATCAAGCATGACTTTTCTGTGTAATCATCCAGGGAATGCATTGCAGCAACAGCAGAAGGAATACTGACGGTAAAACCTTATCTATTTTACACTTGCTTTACCAATGAAACATTTTAGAAGCCAGTGTACTATAATATTCCACAGGTACATCATGAAAACTATGGTCTCTACAAGAGAAAATAGGGGAAAAAAAAAAGTCCTAAAGTATCACCAGACAAGACAACATACTTTCAATCATTCTTTAGAATCCATTACCTTCATTTTGACAATTTAATATAAGTTTTAGAAACAGCATTAATCTAGATTTTATTAGATTGACAAAATGGGAAAATCACTTTTCAACTTTTCTGACAGTAAGCGCATATAATGTCCTGTATGGTTTCCAAATATATATTCCCGAAATACATGGAAGATAAAACCGAATCAAAAGCAAAATCATTACAAGAATTTCATTAATTTCTTATTAGTTTTTCCAAAACAGGTCACAAATATAAATACAGACTGCAACTAGAGATATTGTAACTACAAATACTGGAAGTTGCACATCAAATGGGCTTGTCAGTGTCTCTTCTGTGCAGGCAATTCAGCTTCACAGGTGAGCAATGAACACTAAAGCATGGATTCTCTTAAGTACCTAGGGCAAAATCCCTTTTATTTGTTTTGCATGACTGACACAGGTTAACAATTTCAAACACTACTCTTCTGAAAAGGTCTTTATAACCTGAGAACTAAGGAAATAAAGTCTCGGGACATGGTTTCCCTTTCACCTATAAGGTATTAATGAAACAATATTTATCCTATCCCTACAGGATGGCAAACACACAAGGGTTATGTCACTGTCTACTCTGTTAATGAGAGTGAAGACTGAAATTTTGCCATTCAATTTGAATAGTCTTGAACTTTTCAGGACTACAGAATATATTAAATTAAATTAGTAGTATACTCATTGAGGCAATATTACAACAAGTACATTCTATATCACATTTTGCTTTACCTCAATCATTCTATCTTCTACTTTGAAAACACACATTTAAGGTCTAAAACTAAACAAAACTTCATATCCACTATTTCTAGAGACAGTAAAGACAGAAGTTTTATACTGCATTCTTTTAAAAAAAATCACCCAAGAATGCCAGGCATAATAAATAACATTGTCCCGTATACCTTATCACCTCACTGATATTTACAAGGTAATTAACATGTTGTGAAGTACAGAGGAATTTAAGCATGAATTTTGCCACCACTGGAATTTGCTGTTATAGCAAGTAAGTCTGAGCAGTAGGCCTTACACAGCACATGATGCTCGTCAAAACTTCCCTCTGCAACTTGCAGCCAGCCAGCTTCATCACAACCACCTTTTCTAAGTTCACCTGAGAAATACAAACCTAGGCCTTCATTTATAATTCAGTGCTGCTTGTTTCATAAATTTATAATGTCTTTTAAAAGTTTTTTTTTGCTTTTTTTTTTTTAATAATAAGACTGCATAGTTTTCAATGACAACATCGTATTTCACAATATGCACAAAGTTTTGGGGTTTAATTACTTTTCAGCACCACTTCGGACAGAAGGTATGTTTTGCACCGCGTATCTCGTGCGCCTGCGATCCAGCTATTCAACACAGCCCCTGAAGCCGGCGCACGGAGCCAGCGCCCCTGCCCCGGTGCCCCGGTGCGCGCAGCCTCCGCGCAGCGCGCTTCCCCCGCCGGAGCGCAGCCCCCGCCGGAGCGCTTCCCCGGGAGTGTACGGAGCGCAGCCCCGGGAGCGGCAGCAAGCACGCCGGGCTCCGGCTGGCGGGGGCCGAGCGGATCTGGGCTCGCT
>WBMY01012405.1:433963-473725 GCA_013397315.1 Donacobius atricapilla
CGGGGCCGGCAGCGCCCCGGCATGACGGGCACCGGCGCGCCCCGGGCTTTGTCTGGGAACTGGCCGCGGCCCTGCCTCGGGTGGCGCGGGAGACTTTGCCGCGGGGCATGTCCTGGCCCTGGCAGCGCGGGGAATGTGCACCGGGAAAAGGCAGCTTTGCCGCTGCCTCCATGCCCCGTGTCGGGGCGGTGTCGAGTTCCCTCTCCCAGGCGCTCAGGTCCTGCTAACCTCCCTTCACATCCTTGTGAACTCTCGCTGAAGTCCAGTAGGGTTCAAGGGTTCCTAAAAAGGACCTTGATATTTAAAATACTTGAGTTCAAAATTTAAATACAAATGGGAGCCCCTCATTAGCCATGCAAGTTACCTAAACTTAGTGTCTTTAGTTTTGTTTTTGTGTGTTTGTTGGTTTGTTTTTTTTTTAACAGAACCCCCAGCGGAGTATGTGTACGCCGTGGGTGCCCTGGACTGATGTGGCCTGAAAAGCAAGCAGCTAAGTCGCAGGAAGTATAGACAACCAGGTGTGAGTTACTGAGGGTTTATCTCTCATTTGTCATAGGAGAAGAGTACCCCAGGCTGGTTACCATGGTTCAACTGATAGAAGGTAACTTAATGAGCTCTATTAATTTGCATGTGTATCTGATTCCCAAGATCTGGCACCAGAAGTAGAGCATCAATGGGGGTATATGACTCCTGGTTTAGCAGCTAGGACTCCTAGGTAACTCAAATCCCTGTTTCCTAGAATGTTTTAATTCTTTTCATTTAAAGTTACTGGCTTTAAGTAACAAGATTTTCCTGGGAGTGGAAGTCTCGAACCCGCAGCTAGTTGTTGTTTGGGGTTCTTTTTGTTGTTTGGTTTGGGGTTTTTTGGGGTTTTTGGTTGGTTGGTTTGTTTTGTTTGTTTGTTTGTTTGTTTTTTTAGTGTCTGTTTATCTCTCCATTATAGCTTTCTATAAATTATAGCTCTGTAAATTATTCTTCTGGGGCAATTTACGCTTATTAAGTACTGGACTTTTCTGTGCATAACAAGTTTTTCAATTCCACTTCAGAGGCCACATATCTGACAAGCATTGAAGTAACTAATTTACAGCTAAGTCCTACTGTTGGGTCTGCTCCTAAATAGAAAAACGTACCAGCAAGATATTATTTTAATTTAGCTAATTACCAGTCTGGTACAGATAAGATCCGTATTATTTTAGTAATTCTACTTATTTTATTCTGCAACCTTGTTTCCAAATGACCCATTGCCTCCCTCCTCCAGACTCTCTTGAAGATTTTGGCCTCTATTGTATTAAGGTAATATGCATTGAAACTACATACATGAAGTAAGGTCCTGGTAGTTAACAGTGGAGTAAAACTGAGCTGTCCTAACTTCTGGATAGCCATAAGAGTTGAGCTGCCTAGGGAATGCAGCAGGATCATAGCCTATTAAAGAGACAGATGCATTTATTTTCATTGAGAATGCTGTTTCAATGAGCAGATTGGTTTGTAAGGGCCAGTTTTCTTGTCCAGCAGTAAAAAAAAATGCCCACTGTTACTAAGCATTTAGTTTGTGTCCTTTTAACCAGGCTCCTCAATTTTATAATTTATCTATAGATGTTGCCCTACAGTGAGAAATTGCATGTGGCAGTTGTGGGATGGGATAAACTGAATTTATTTTTCCATTTTAAAGTTCAGTTTGCATTATCAGTAAGATTTTTTAATGTAAGTTGATAAAAATCTATAGAGGATATACTTTTTTTTTTCTGAAACCAGCTGCCAATTACTTACTTTTGGCATTAACCAGGAGCTTTTATGACAATATAGCTTTTTTCATCTTGAAAAAGCAGGTCTGTTATACAGCAGCACTCCTGTACTCCTAGTCCCTAAATAATTCACACAAAAGAAAGAATAAAATTGGAAAATCTGTAATAACAAGATAAAACTGGAACATCATTTGTGTCAATAATTCCTCTGAAGGTACTTATGGCACCTGAGAAATACTCAGTTCCTACTCTCTGTCACCACCAAGGCAGCCAGACCCACATCTTTAATTATTGGTCAGATGAGATCCACATGGATGTGGATCTGGATCTGAGTTATAACCATATTTACCAATGTAATACTTCTCATCAGAAGACACCAATATTTCAATTTGCATGAATAAATGGAAATTGTAGTTCCTAAATTTTGGAAGTAAATACACTGAAGTCATTGCATAATTGTCTAATTTTTATATATATGCTTGTGTGTCTATATAGAGATGTGCTTACAGTGAAGTATAAACTGCTGCATGGTGTTTGGCTCCCCCCTACCTCCCTGTATTTTCCATTATTTGAGTACTTTGTTGTGTGACTGTAGACTCGAACTGCGAGTTCGAGTCTACAGTCCAGAATGCCAGTTTAGGACTACATGACAATATTTGAAATCAGATGGACAAAAAGTTGGCGTTATTGGTGTAAATAGACCTTACATATTGCCCGTAAGAATGTACAGCTTTTTGAGGGTATTTTTTCGAAGTGTATCTCCTGCATTTCAACTGATAACCTGCCTAGCATGTTGTGCTGACATTGTCAGCTGACAGCATACCACAGATTGTTTGGCTTAATTGCATAAGACAGCATAGTTCAGAAGATGTAAGCATGCTTTATTCAAAACACAGAAGGGTTCATATGAAGGAGGTGTCCAAAAGCATGGAACAATGTAGCTATGGCATGATTTAAGTATCTATCAGAAAGTATGATAAATAACAAGAGGTAATCAATGCAAAGAAGCTAATCATTCCTATCTTTTGCTTTGCATATGCATGTTTCACTGGTCTGAAGAAATTCCCATGGTAAGTAGTGCATAGTAGAAGAATTGAGCTAAAGGGAAATTAGAATCATAACTATTTTGTGTCAGCTAGAAGAAAAAAATGTCTATGTAAAAATTCAGAACACAGGTATGGCAATGGCTGTATCCAGAAAGGAGGTCTTCAAAGGCCTATGCTTGTATCCTGTCACATAAGAAACATACCCTCTCCAGTCTTTACTAATGTAGTTAATCTAACTGATAATCTCTGTTTTCTTCTTCTTTAATAAATCTGTTCCTGGGACTGACTGTGATCAAAAAAACTGGTTTTGTACCTTGTCCTTCCCTAATAGATGATGCCCTTCCCTTAATTTGATGATCCACTGGAGTGTAATCCCTGAAGAAGTGGACTGCTGTGACAGCTCTAACTTGTACTATCCCCAAATGGCTCTGAAGCAGTCTCCCTGAAAATTTCCATAGTTCAGCTTTCACTGCTTCCACAAAGAATTTGAGTACGCAATGAATTATGAAGGATAGTAGCAGAATTAATTTCTAAAAGTGTCTGACAACAATATTTGAAAATATATATTGGTTATATTGGGGATTTTTTGAGCACTTAAACCACCAAATATGCACGAGTCTAACTTCTGTCCCATGTAGTTACTGTCAAACCCTAAAAAGTAATCTGTATTTTCAGCATTATTAATATTTGTTTATTTAACAACAATGAATTTTATCTGACAGCTATGTTTTCAAAGAAAAAAGCTCTCTTCAAAAAAGACTCCCATATGCAGTGAGACTTTTAGTTTAAAAAGTGTTTTAAAAGTCCTGCAAAGAAAAACTGTGTACATTCACGAAGGAGGAAAGGAGTGGTGCTGTTTTTACTGTTGTCAGCTTCTGATGCGTGTATACATATGAAAGGAAAAGATCTTTGCATAATACTGTTTCTAGTTGAATTTATGATGAAGCTGTGCAGAATCGATGGAGCCAGTTACTGTTTATGCTCATCCAGCTTTTCTTGTTATTCCAAAGCCTGCTCTCTCCACTTACATCCAGTTGAACAGCTTGCTGCTTAAACAGTTCTACAAAGATTTCCCAGAGTATCAGTGAAAAAAATTATACCAGGTTCTGCTTCAGATTAATATATACTAGCTTTATTTTTTTCTAGAATTTTGACCTATCTTTTTTTGCTTTCAGGCATGCATAGGAGAAAGTACTGAGCAATTACATGTTTTGAGACAAGACATACTGTTCATCTGAAAGTGAGCACAGAGAATGATTTTAAATTAGTGTTAGTCTGATTAAAAGTTTAGAGTAGAAAATGAAAAGTTTAGAATGGAAATTATGTGATATGAGCTTTGCCTCAAAGTTAGCTATGGAAATGTGAGCAACGTTTTCATGGTAAAATCTTCTCAAACTCAGCCCAAGCCATTCATTAAATTGACTTGGCATGCAAATCTGTTAAGTCTGATTCATACTGCTGAAGTGGACGAAGGAAAAAAGAAGATGGAGAATTTTGGTTGTTCCAAAACCCCTAGGACTGATGAGGTCCAAATTAGTGTCTGACGCATATTCCCAAAAAATTCTTGATGCAGTCTTGGTATTAAATCTCCCGTAGTAACAGTCTCACTGTATCTTTTGTGTGTTTCTGATACTTGTACACACATTTAGGTTTCCTACCTTCCGTCATATCTATGGAATTACGCTGTCTATTGGCTGCCTGATGGCTTTGGAAAACCACAAAGCATGACTGGTTAGCCAAGAAGGTTTCCAAGACCCTGGTTTTCTCTTTTGGCCGTGTGTAAGAAAGAAGCTGGCCAGCAATAGAGGGTTACTGCTCATTGGCATGAAGGGAAGAATGGAGGAATTTCTCAATAACAGCTCCTTTGGCAGTGAACAGCAGTTAATTTCTTAAATGAGATGTTTTATGAACTAGTATTCAAGTTCACAGGTTTACAGAGCTAATGCTTTTAACAGTCCCTCTGCACTGTTGCAAGGAGTTAAGTGTTCCCACCTCAGCCAGAAGAAAGCACTTAGTGTATGTTTGCTGTGTTGTGTCTAAGGGGGGAAACAGGTGAAACATGAAAAGTCATGTTTCTTCTGAAATCTGCATCCTGAAGTACTTTTCTTCTCTGTATTAGCCATGTACTTTCAGGAACACTGTGCAGTGAATGAAGTAGACTAGACTAATAGAGTATCTAACACCTGCATTACAAAAGAAAAAATGATTCTGTGACTGATGGATAGGTTTAGGGAACCTTTCTTCTAACAAATGAAAAATTGTATTTTAATTGCAAAGGAGTATGGACTTGCAGAACTCTAATATAAAAATAGTGCTTTTTTTTCCCCTTTATCCACATTTCGTCTCTTCTTTCCCCTCAAAAATACAGTTTCTTTGCATGAATCCAAAATATTTTGACATCTAGCCTAGCCAACAACAAAGGAACCTCAATCCTATCTTATGCTAAGTGAGGCTAAAAACCAAGCTGCAAAAATAAAATCAATCTGTGCAAATTTATAACAAAAATGGAACTGATCCATCCATTCCATGATTTAGCACTTCTAGACTGCTAATGATGTTGCTGAATTGTATGAATCATTCCATGGCAATTTTCATTCTAGTCTGGTTATCCAAAACCCCGAATCCCAATGTCTGCACCTTTTTTAAGAACTGAAACTATTCAAAGAGCACAGCATGATATTGTTATGTCCACTTTTCAGTGAACATCAAAAAAAGAATCGTATTAAGTGGTACGATGGAATAAAAAATACCTATATGAAATAGAATAGGTATTAGAATGTTGAGAGCTTTCTATTCCTGAACTGCATCTATTGAACAGAGTTGTGTCAATTTTATTATTTCAATATGTGGTCTCGGACATGCTTGGGATAAGCTTTATTATCACAAGGAAAACATTATAATTCATTAAAAAAATCTTTTTTTTGATATCTTATTCCCAGGTAAAAAATGTATAAAAGCTATCAATTCTCTATGGTTCAAGCATGTGTTATGAAATGCTTGTGTCCACATATAAGACACATGACAATATTTCAACAGCTCTCTCCTTTGAATTTCTTTATGGAAAAACATAAAAGCATAAATTGTATTTAGCTGTACTTGTGTGTTCATAAATGAAACACACTAATAAAGAAACAGCTTCCAACACTATATAAAGATTACACTGACCAAGAATTTAAAAAAAAAAAAAAATTGAATCTAGGCCAAGGGCAAAATTTAAGTATTAAATAATGCCTAATCCTTGGAGTATGAAATGTCAGAGCTGTTGTTGATAATTAGCTGTTCTGTAAAGGTGGAAGCAAAAGGATATATTCTTGATGCTTATACCAAAGGAATCACAGGATTACGGGATGCTGGAGGTTAGAAGGGTGTCATCTGGAGGTCATCCTGTTCAATCTGATTACACAGGGCCACCTAGAGACAATTGCCCAGGATCATGTCCAGGCATTCTTTTTAATTTCTCCAAGGATAGAGATTTCCCAGCCTCTCAGGTCAACCTGCTCCACTGCTTGGTTATCCTCACAGGAAAAAGGTGTTTCAAGATGTTCAGAGGGAAATTCCTTATCTCAGTTTGTGCCCATTGCCTCTGATCCTTTTCACTGAGCACCACTGAAAAGAGCCTTGCTCCATCTTCTTTGCATCCTTCCTTCAGGCATTTCTATACATTCATGAGATACAAGTGAGCCTTCTCTTCACCAGGCCCAGGAGTTCCACTCACTCAGTCTTTACTCATGTGTGAGGTACTCCAGTCCCTTAATTATCCTTGTGTGGTGCTTTGCTGGACTCTTGCAGCAGTAATTGTACCATAATTGTACCCAGCATGCCAAATGTGGCCAGTGCTGAGTAGAGGATAAGGATCACCCTCCTTGATCACCTTGTATCACCAAGGATCACCTTGGCCTGGAGTGTGTACTGAGGTTATTTCTCCTCAGATACAGGACCTTGCTTTTTTTTTTTTTTTTTTGCTCAACTTTATGAGATTCCCATTTGCTCATTTCTCCATGTCTTTAAAGGGTACAAAATGTTGCCTTATAAATCAAAAATACTAAACCAAAGAAACTGCTGAACTGCAAACTGGCTTCTTGAACTCTAGGCCAGAGGTGCTGTGGCAAGTGACTGGATGTTTGGAATCAGTAGTGCTTTGCCTTTAGTCTCATTGGACAATCAGAACAAGTGATAAGCTGTCTCAAGTTTGTGGTCTCTGCAGCTGTCAGTGATGTTGTGGACATCATGTCTCATAAAAGACTTTGGTTCTTCCACAGAAGCATTATTACATGACTGTACAACTCAATATGCAACATTCAGTAATTGGAACAAATTGAAGTGGGGGTGGGAGGTTAATATAAAGAAGAAAAGGAGTGTTTTCAAATACTGGTTCAGAAACTCTGATCACTTAACATGGACACCTTTATTCCCACACATAAATGTGAAAGAAGTGGAATACTCTTATGCAGCAGCGTGATTCCCACTCCAGGAACACAGAAACAATAACTTTGGACATTTCTTTATGTTGCAAAATTAGGTCTTCCACCCCGAGGAAATAAAGTGGAGTGTCGCCCTGATTTTTTCAGCCTTCTCTTCTGTTTCACAGTTCCATGTTTTGGGTGTTTTCTCATGCTCTAGTCTGTAAACATAGCCAATGTTATTGTAGTTTCAAGATAGTTTACATTCTTTGTCTTAGAGACATGGACAGCTGATGGACAGTTGTCTGGACCAATGGGATGGGGAGAGGTGTCAACCTTCTCCCCCAATCCCTGGCCTTTTTAGAGATACTATATGTTGGAATCAGACTTTCAAATAAAAGAGAGTTTTAGTTCATGCCTTCTAATCAAAGTGTGAGTATGTGTTTGTGTGTGTGTGACGTACTGCGTCAGTGGAACATATCTTCAAAATACAGAATGAAGTACAGCTTCCATTTAGTTTCACCCCCCTATACTTAAACCAGGATTCATGGTGATTTTTGATATATCACTGATGGTCACCGTGCCCCCCAGTGTGTACTGTCATACCTATATCAACCTTGCTGCTCCCTTCTCTGGAGGACCCCCACTTCTTGGAAGAGTCTTGTAAGTGGCTGTAGTCTCTCTCTACCTGTTGCTGTGCGCAGGCAGCTAAGGACCATGCTGCCAAGAGTGACATCTGCTGTTCGAGTCAGTGGCTGGGGTTGTCCTTTAAACAATTCCACTGAGCCAGAAAAATAGAGTCACAGCCAAAACAGGAGTGCTTAGCCTGGGTTCTGCTCGGGAAGGGCTCTGAGTGAAGGGGAATACACTGCACGTCCTGCAGTGGCCTCAAAACAGCACCAGTAGCCACGCTAGCAGTGAGAGCTGGAAGAAGACTGTGGTCCCATGCAGTTCAAGAACTGTTTGGACAACACTCCCAGATGCATAATGTGATTCTTGGGGTTATCCTGTGCAGGACCAGCAGCTAGAGTCAATAATCCTTGTGAATCCCTTCCAACTCAGCTTATTCTATGACTCTAAGAAGCAGCAACTGGAGATTGAAGGCTGTTGACACTCTTCCGATTGATGTGCCTTCTACTCCTATTTTCAGGGAACGAGCTGTTCTCAAACTACATGCAACATCACTAATTACAGATGCCAAAATGCTGTTAAGAGAAAATAAAGATCTGTCCAATTACAACCAGATTTTTTAAATTTTAGATGGTTTTCATGGATCATGGGCAATCTAACACAAGCTTTTGTTTTGTTTTGGGAAGAGGAGGCAAGGAAATAACCCTGAGGCAAGGAAGGATAAGATAATGAGTTGTTTATGAATAGAGAATTTCTTAGATTAAATAATTCCTTGAATCATATTTCAGAAAACAAAAAATCAAAAAGTAGCGTAAAAATCTCAAAAGCACATATTGCACATTTTGTGTCCATAATACCACATGCAAGAGTATGCTTTTATGTGTTTATCGTTAAGAGCTCTTTTTTGATTTATCAACATAAATGAATAAAACCTGAAAATAGATAAAACTTTTCCATTGTAGTGAACTCGCAGTGCTGCTCCTGCCCATAATCCTGTAAGGCAAGAAAAAAAAGATAGTGGTACAGTGCCTTTTAATGCGGCAGAGTTTGCAGTAACACGTTCACAGTATTCCACATCTGTGCAATATACTTCTCTAGCAGTCTCATTTTAATAATATATTCTAATCCATTAAACTCACTCTGGGGAGCTTGCAGTGAACCATGACATTTCCAAATCAAAGTAAAATAAAAAAACACAGACTGCAGAGCTAAAATTATGTTTAATTTCTTTTACTTGTATACAGAGGATTCATATGTTTAAATATACAAAACCATCATGGCAGAATAATTATGATGTTTTGTCGTGTCATATTTTTTGAAACGATGTCAAATACTGAGCTGAAGGACCTCCAGAAAACCAAGAAATGGCAAAAGAAAATAAAACCAAAGCCAAGCTATGATGGATGAAAGGCAAAGGGTAATGAGCACATCAAAACTGTTTTCTCTGCTGCTGTACCTGGCAGTTGATACTTCTGCAGCACCAAGTGAAGTCCTGCTAGTGCAGCGATTTCAATTCTTAATCTGATCCCATATTCCAGATGGCATCCAGCCTGGATGCAGGGCAAACAATGTCAATTCCAGGGTATGACAGGGCTTCTTCACCTCTGGAAAGCCTTGTTTTTCCTGACCAACGTAGGGATATAATCTACTTGGATTGTTACACATGATTTCTGAAATCTGAGATTATCTCAATGTGTAATTAGGCTTATTCATATTTTTAATGTGGACCTGTATAAGCAAATTGTTCTGGGACAAGTCACAGGAACAGACTTTCTTGAAAGCAAACATGGAGCCAGTAGGAAGAAAACTACATTGCTAAACTAAGCAAGGGTAATGGAATACCAAACCAAATAGGAAGGTTGCCTTCAAATGATTCCAGGAAACCCAAAGAGCTGAATGTTAGTAACTGTTGATTTTTTAATTGAAGCAAGTCAAGCAGGGGATTTTTGCATCCTAAAGCCTCCATAGATTTTAATTTATATATACCAGAATTAGGCATAGCTATACCATTTCCATCACAGAATTCTTCACTCTTGTATTTTATGAAATGTGTTTAAATCTTATCCTGAAAAAGTGGAAATTAATATTTCTGTTTTGTAAGTATACATAATATGATCAAATAACTTCTTAATCTGTTATTTGGTAAATTTTCCATGTAAAACCCACTTCCCTGTCACTTAATAATTTTCATTTCTCTCTTCTGGCTCCATCCCAGTTAAAAGAGCTCTTTTCTCTTTGAAATGTCAGAAGCAGAACTAACTACCCATCATTAGTCACACTAATACCAGATATAAAGACAGGAAGCATCTATCCACCTCTGCTACAGTTTCCATTTTATTTTGCCATAGACTGGATGAACTACTTCGGTTTCACCACCTCATTGGGGCAAACTTGTGTCCAAGAATTGCTGCTGTGACTGAAGCTCCTCTTCCAAGACAGATTCCCAGGACCCAGGGCACTGTTCTCTACTGATAAGCTGCATACTTCTTCCCTAGATAACACTTTTTTTTTTTTTTTCTATTGAATCCCTATTGTTTACTTTTGGCATCATATTCCAAAGCTCAGCCCATTCCTGTGCCATCTCCTGCTTTTTCATAATTTATTGTCAGAACAGGAAGTATTTTATTAACATCATTTATTAATATTTCATGTGCCTTTTGCCCAGCTACAAGACAGAAGTATTTCTTGACATGTCTGCCTTTTTTCTCCACATTATGTCTAATTCTGTTGCTGCTATCCATGAAGGGAACAATACATCTTGTGATACCAGAATGTGAAAAACTAAACTACACAAAGTCAAAATACAGGACTCAAAGCAGATCTGTATTTTTGAGCTCTGATGCCATCAGAATTATTCTGATGAAGCTGATATACATTTTAAGGTTTTCCATGCAAGGATTTGTATATACCTTTATTTTACTTGAATCCAATTTGATTTAATGTAGTGTTAAAAATAATTTTTAAAGGGATTCTTATTCTTTTTTCACACTTTTTAGTATTATCTTAATACCGTCCATTAATCTTAAAATCCATAAACTTTCTCCAGAAAGGCCCCACAATTTTCTATGACTTTTTAAAAATAAGGGCTTATAATTATAGTGAGAAAACAAAAAATATCCATGAGACCTTACTTCAGCCTTACTGGTCTTTATGTCATTGACAATTTATTTCACAATGTGCAATTTTTGATTAAATAATAATCTGGATAATAATAATCTGGATGTTTTATTTGTAATCTAGAATTGGTTTGTAAAGCTACAATAATTTTTGTTCTATAAAGTAGACTTGCAACCCAAGAAAAACAATCAAAAAATGCTGGGCTTAGAAAAATTTAGTAATCTTGAATTTCTTTTGCTGAGGGCTCCTTTAACATTTTAACAAATCTTCTGCACACTTTTCATTTCCCGTCTATTCCTAGATGGCCCTTCCTGTCCCCAGCCCTGAACCCTGCCTCCTTTCCAGAAAATCTCAGTCACTTTTCCTTCAGGGGCAGCTTGACAAATTGATGCAAGATAAAGGTTTGGCATTCCTGCTCTGACTCCCTGTCTGCCTGGAAGAGCTATAGTAAGAGTACAGAAATGGACATAACCCTTTACTGGATCATATCATTTTCTGGACATTTTTCTGCCATATGAATTTGTGATTTATGGCTCAAATAATGAACACATACTCCCACCTTCCCCAGGGGTATTTGGATGTTTTGGAGCCACCAGTCTGTGGCACTGGAAAGCTGCAGACCCTTGATTTCCACAGGAGCAACACCTGGACCTCTCCTTCCTGCTGAGAGCACTGGGAACAGCAGGAGGTTTTTTTGCCTGCTGGACTGTAGAAACTGCTGCATTGCTTCGCTGAATGGGCCTGGCTGACTGCATCGTTATCCTCCCGCAATCTGAAGAGCTTTAAGTAGGGAGGATTTTGTCACATTTCTTCTCTTTCAGCAAAGCAGACTAATAGGACTTTTCTTATGGCTCAAGGTTTCTGATTTTCTCATCACAGGCAGACATTACAGCAGGGAATAAGCATATTGTGATCTACTTTCAAATTTCTTTTCAAACCACTAGTCCAGGTACTTGAGAAATACTGATCACTATCTGATAATTTTGAAATAATAATAATGTTTGGATGGCTCTACAAGAACGTGTATGTCAAAAATGCATCTAGGAAAGGGATGAGTCAGAACCAATTATGTTAATACATTAATTATTGCACTCAATAAATCAACATATTATTATACCCAAGTTTATATTGTTACATCCAGAGGGGAAATAAGTCTCACCACAGGTGAGCAAAAGGTTCCTCCTAGCAGGATCAAACTGCGCAGAGCTAGAGATCTACAGTGTTTCAGAAGGCTTGAGGCACTTTCTGAATTCACTCTTTCTAACTGCCTATGCAGAAAAGTTTCATATCTGTTTGTATGCTTAGATTTTAAGATCACATGTAGATAACAAGTCACACATGCAGGTGAAGTACAGTGTTTGGAAGAGCTGAGCCTTGTGAATCAGCGGAAGCTTGGAAACTTAGCAAAATACACTTTTAAGTTAAATAGCAAAAATTATGGTAATTGTATATATGTATAATTTGACAATACATTAGGTTTTACTATTCTCTGCCAAGAATGATACCTTTAATCTCTTACTGCATCTAAACATTTATTTGACAAACATAAGCACAACCTTTTTCATAAATATTACAAAAGTCGTGCCTCAAATAAAAATATTGTTGTCATGGGACAAAACTTTAGATAATATATGCAGAAGTTACAGTAGCATCCGGGAGTTCATATTTTGTAGCTATTTACATTAGGGAAAACCTGTATTAACAGTTAGCATTTTTTTCCTCAGCGAAGTGCTTTCAAAATATTTGCTAATTAAAACCTTTATATCTTTTAGACATTAAAAGTGCTTTTTCCAACCTGCAACAGCTATATGACTTATTTTATTGGTGGTTTGGTAATAAAGTCAGATAAACCTTTGATTTAGTAATTAGCATTTATAGAGTGCTTTCTGCTTTCAGAGCACTTTGCAAGCATTAACTAGTTAATTCTTGCAACTAACTCTCCTGTAATTTGGGCAAGCAAGTATATTCATAGACATTTGCCCATGGTACAGGGAAGAAAGTATTGTCTTACACATGTTATGAAATAGAGACTTAAGACATATAAGTTAAGTTATTCACTTTAATTCACAAAGATGGAAACATTTTCAGAGTAGGAACTGAAATTAAATTATTGTTGTGGCTTAATCTGGAAGGCAGCTGAACACCACACAGCTGTTTGCTCACTGTCCCTCTGCCACTGGAATGGGAAAGAGAACTGGGGGAAAAATGGTAAAATTCAGGGGTGAGATAAAGACAATAGAACAGAAAAGAAAAGAATAATGATGATGATGATAATAATAATAATAATAATAATAGAAGGAGAATTGGAATATGCAAAACAAGTGGTGCACAATGCAATTGCTCACCACCCACTGACAGGTGTCCAGCCGGTTCCCAAGCAGTGGCCTCTGGCCAGCTTTTCCCCTAGTTTATATACTGAGCACTCTTGCAACTCACATGCCTGTCCCTCTAGGGTTGAGGTTGGTTTTCCTCCTGTCCTCTCTGAATTCATGCAATTAACACCACACAGTGACCCATGTCCTCTCTCTTGAGCAGGGTTCTCATTGCTGAGATACTGGTCTGTAGTGGTGGGGAGTAGAATATATGAATTGCTGGAATTCACAGGACAGTTTTTTGTGCAGTTTCTCCACAGCTAAGGGATAGGTCCATAATGAGGCAGAAATACATTCTTCATATTGCCAGAGCTGGACAGCCAATTCAGCCACACTTTGTCCCTCTCTGTCTCTCTAGGTCATTACTGACAATGAGTTGGCATACCATGGTGTTGAACTCTGTATAAACTCCCTCACTTACNTTAAGTTATTCACTTTAATTCACAAAGATGGAAACATTTTCAGAGTAGGAACTGAAATTAAATTATTGTTGTGGCTTAATCTGGAAGGCAGCTGAACACCACACAGCTGTTTGCTCACTGTCCCTCTGCCACTGGAATGGGAAAGAGAACTGGGGGAAAAATGGTAAAATTCAGGGGTGAGATAAAGACAATTTAATAGAACAGAAAAGAAAAGAATAATGATGATTATGATAATAATAATAATAATAATAATAATAATAATAATAATAATAATAATAATAGAAGGAGAATTGGAATATGCAAAACAAGTGGTGCACAATGCAATTGCTCACCACCCACTGACAGGTGTCCAGCCGGTTCCCAAGCAGTGGCCTCTGGCCAGCTTTTCCCCTAGTTTATATACTGAGCACTCTTGCAACTCACATGCCTGTCCCTCTAGGGTTGAGGTTGGTTTTCCTCCTGTCCTCTCTGAATTCATGCAATTAAAACCACACAGTGACCCATGTCCTCTCTCTTGAGCAGGGTTCTCATTGCTGAGATACTGGTCTGTAGTGGTGGGGAGTAGAATATATGAATTGCTGGAATTCACAGGACAGTTTTTTGTGCAGTTTCTCCACAGCTAAGGGATAGGTCCATAATGAGGCAGAAATACATTCTTCATATTGCCAGAGCTGGACAGCCAATTCAGCCACACTTTGTCCCTCTCTGTCTCTCTAGGTCATTACTGACAATGAGTTGGCATACCATGGTGTTGAACTCTGTATAAACTCCCTCACTTACCTTTCTCCATTTGTCTGGGTTATATACAACAGCTTTCTTGAAGGGATACTTTTCCCTAGGGCCTGACTGGTGTCAGCTCCAGAAGCTGAGTACTTGTATCCCTTTTCCACTGACTGTGTTGTCAGTGTCCTCTTCCCTAGAAAAGGATCCCAGTATTTGGCTTTCCTGCCCTCTAATTTGAGGGTTATCCCAGCAGTAAAGCTGTGAGGTAACAATGTGCTCACCTGGATGATGGTTGAAATCTTTTCACATATCTCACATCTCACTCAGGGATAGGTTATCCTCTCCTTTATGAATCCTGCATCTTCTTTCTCATGTTCTTCTAATGGTCCTGCTCTGGAGTAGTCTGCCTTATCACTTCTTCCTTTAGTAAGGGAAGAGTTTCTTCCTTTTCTAAATGCGTTGACTTTTGCTTCCAACATTTCTTCTTGTGTACCGGCAAACTGATACTGGCAAGGGTTGATTCTCTAGTTCAGCTTCAGTGCTTGTCATGGATGTTGGAGTAGCTGTGTCAGTCACTGGGGTTGGAGTAGCCACATGCCTGTCAGGGGGCTTGCAGTAGCTGTAGTGCATGTTGCAGGTGTTGGAGTAGCTGCAATGCTCGTCATTTTCTCATCAGATCCAGACACTTTCTTTTTCTCTTGCGGGTGCTGAGTAGTGTTGAGCAGGGTTTGGTTGGCCTGGGCCAGTCCCCACCATGTTGCAGTGATTTGTGTCTCTCTGTAATGGTCAGGGCGATGCCATAATTTTTCCAAATTTTTTACTAATTATTCAATATTCTCCACTTGTTCGGTCAGAAGTGAAGTTCTGAAACATTGGAGGTTTGCACTGTCCAAGGTACTTGCTCATACTATCCCCCATACCCTGCCACTCATAACTATCCAGCCTTGGGAGAGATCTCTGGGTGGTATTCTAAATAGTTGTTTAAACATGACTTGAAACATATTTAGGAGTAGGAGACATATCAACAGGAACATGCTGGTTTGAACTTCCTGAGGATATAAAAAATTTTCAGGAGCTGTTTTAACTAGCCTGGAGGAGAAGGGGAAGGTGAAGGAGAAAAGGGAGGTGGAAGAGCAGGGGAAAATGTCCTGCTTTGTGTTTCCCACAGATTTGCGCTCTGGATTGAAGAGGTAATGAGTGTAATTATTAATAATTTATAGTTCTGAGATGGCTCCCAAAGTACTGAGATGACGGTAATGCTGAGTACAAATACCAGATTCGTTTCATGGCCAATAATTTTATCCTATCATAAGCCAGTGTTACAAAGTACAACAAAATTACACCCTTAATCCAGGCCCCAGAGGTGATAAACAGCACAACAGGGGACATACACAGCAAATAAAGCGTTACATAACACAACCCTGAGACCAAGTGCAACAGCTCTGATAGGAAATAAGTCAACATTGTGACCAGCAACAATTTCATAAATGCTTATAGAAAATTTGTTTTAACACATTTTGGTCTGATCTCCTGTTACATCAACCCTTTGTGCCCCATGTTGGGTGGGACATTGTGGTTTAACCAAGCAGGCAACCAAACACCGCACAGACACTTTCTCACCAACCTCCTGCCACTGAGATGGGAGAGAGAACTGAGGGGGAAAGAAAAGATAAAATTCATGGGTTGAGATGAAGACAGTTCAATAGGACAGAAAAAGGAGGGGAAATAATAATAATGATGATGATAAAATAATAATAATAATAACAACAACAACAACATCATACATAACAAGTGATGAACAGTACAATTGTTCACCTCATTCCTGATCAATGTGCAGCCAGCTCTTGAGCAGTGGCCCCTGTCCAGCCTTCCCCTAGTTTATATACTGAGCATGATGCCATATCTCTTTGGCCAGTTTGGGTCAGCTGTCCCAGCTGTCTTCTCTCCTGGCTTCTTGTCCCCAACCTGCTTCACTGGTGGGATGGGGTGAGAAGCTGGAAATTCCATGGCTTAGTGTAAACACTGCTCAACAACAACTAAAACATCAGTGTGTTACCAACATTATTCTCATCCTAAACCAAAACAGCACTGTACCAGCTACTAGGAAGAAAATTGACTGTACTCCAGCAGAAACTAGGACAATTATTCTCTTCATCCTCTTCTCTGCTTCAATCACTCAGCTCTTTTTACTGATTTTGTCTGGGAGGGTTCGGCAAACTCTGCCAAAGCAAAGCAAGGCAAGGCAAGGCAAGGCAAAATAAAGGCAACGCAAAGCAAAGCTTTGGCTACTAAGGAGGCCCCTCCATCTTCTGTTAACTAAGCATCTCAGGCCACTGGCTGGTGGTACGTGCATACCTCAGGAAAAGACGTGGTAGTTCACACAACAGGTTTGCCCACATGTGCTGGACACAGGGTGCAACCATTGGACAAGGAGGGCACCTCAGCAAGGGGTAGCAGTGGGCTCTCTCCTTGGGGTTCCCAGCCTCTGCACCTCCCATAGTCAGTGACATCCAACCAAGCAGGCATGTGAGGCCGGGAGCAGGGAGCAGGGAGCGGGTGATATGCAGGATTGTCAGGGTGCAGCAGTGTGCCCAAGTGTCAGGCTTAGTAGATCTTCCTATATAGCAGTGCTCCTCTGGGCTCTCTGACCTCACTAGAACTCTTCCCACTCTGCTCTACCTGGTGTTAGCTCTCTCAGGACACCTCCACAATATGAAGACAAAATGTAAAAAGAAGCAGTATTCTCCTGCTGACAGACTTGCTTTATTTCTGCCTTGAGTACCACATGCTACAAGTATTTGTTATTGTAAAAGTGGTATATTGTTTGTTCCCTTTCTTTCCTATGGGTTTATTGATTTGTGGCCTACAATAATGCAGGTTTCCTATTTATTGCATCCCATCTAGGCACTGTGTTATACTGCATTTTAGCCATATGATAGATATGTAGCTCCTATGTTGCAAGTGGTATGAGGAGAGTACAAGCTGCAAGAAGGCTGTGTCATGGCTGTGATGGTATCAGAGGGTAATGCGGAGTCACTTGCAGGTTTTTAACTCAGCAAGGCAACTAAGGTCTCTGGATTCACAGGCTGTAGGAAATTTCCTGAAATTAAGATAATAGTTTTACAGAAAATAAAGGCCATTAATAAAATTTCAGAATTAATGGCCTGTTTTCAGTGAAATGTAGAATTCCATCATGTACAAAGGTCCAGTTGTTAGTCATTTCTTGGTTTTGCTAAATGCTTGGAGTTAATATTAGTTTGTCAGATTTTATAAGTGTATTATCTTTTGGGTGATGAAATCATAAGCCAGAAATTAATTGTAATACTGCTGTGCATCAGTTTCTCTTCAACAAACGTTTAAAATATCCAAGAAACTTCAGGATGTTTTTAATAGCTCAACCAAGTTTTCATATATCATGTATCTTCCTTGAGCAGGAAAAACAGAGTGAAACAGTAACAGAGAGATATCTGCTAATGCACACTTCATCAATACATTCAGATAAACAATACAATTAAATAATGTAGGAGGTTTGTAAAGATTAGAGAATTAGGGGCTAAGAACCCCTTGGTGATCAGCTATTTGTTAAGTATTGAAGAGTAACTTTTTGTGATTTTGTTTCTGTATGCTGAGCCTGTCAAGTGGAGACTACTAGAAAACAGAGCAGTGCTGTATTTTGTAATTGGTGTGCCAAGCACTATTTCTCTATGGAAATGAACAGATTTTTTTTTAATTTGCTACTTTATTGTATTTATAATTAGCCGTCTGGAAAAAAAAAGTTCTCTTTTAGCATCTGCAGTGATGCATTGATTCTTTCATTACAGCAAATACACATGACCCCCGGTGTTCAACTGTAAACAATAATAGTTACTGGCTTCATTAGGAAGCTAGCAGATGGCTTATAAGTTCTCATGGTAGCATTTATCCATTTGAGGCTTGCAGCTTGCAAATGTTTGTCTTTTAAACAGGATAGAACAATGTAAAAGGGACTCAGTGCTTTGTTTTTATTAGTAGCAATTCATTTGTTTTTCAGCTTTGAATCCAAGTATCTGAGTGCACTGTCAATATTTCCTGGCTGCAGGTAAAATACTCTCTGGGCCTTACCTCTGCCTCTGTGCCATTTTGTGTACCAGAAGAAATGAGGCTAAATACCAGAGCTTTGACAGAGCTGTATTTCTATTAGCAGAACTCATGTTATAAACCCAACTCTGTTTTCTTTCCCCATTTTTTTCTCTGTTCCTCTTCCCTTCCTCTTCCCCTTCCCCTTCCCCTTCCCAAGTGCTGTCCTGTCTTATCAGAGAGGCAGTACTGCCTATAATTTACCCAACACAGGCTGGGGATCCGACCATGACAATCATTACTGCCCTTTTGTCATTCCAAAACATTTACATGGCCAAATTTTTGTGCACAGTTTTGGAATATTTGATGAATAACAGCTCATTTACTGAGATCACCAGTCTGGTGCCCAGAGTGTGATGAACTTCAGGGTGCTTCCCAGATAGGCTGCAGGCAGTTGCAATGATTGTCAAACATAACTGCCACGTTTATTATCTCAATAGCCAGAGCTATCTGAAGACCAGTTAATATTCAATAAAATTTAGTAGAGCACAATAGCACTTTTAAAGCAGAGCTGTGTGTGAGTCTTTGATGGCTTTTCTTGTACTGCAAATACAGCTCAGTCTCTCGTTACTCTTTTCACATATTCAGTTTTGTTGGTAGCTGAAATCAAGCTACATTATCAAGATGTAGAAGCAGGGATCTTCTATTAAATATGGTGTTAAATACCTTCAGTTCTCTTTGAAAGCACAGACATGTGGTGGTGCAAACTCCCTCAAAGAGATGCAGCACTGTGTTAAACTGGATCTGCACATGGAGAAGGCAATGATTGCTTCATAGTTTGTGTTCATTCAGTATTGGCTGCCCATGGTTTCTTCACATAAGCATTTGACTGTTGGTTTTTACAATATGAAGGTAGAAATCAGCCATTTGATTCAGAAAGAACCATCAAAAATTAGAAACTTTTTGTAGGAAAAGTCTTATTTTGAGGGTTTAAATGAACCTGACTGCCTGGGTCTCATGTTTCCTTTTTGTACAATAAAGGAATGAGTATCAAGAAGGAATATTTGAGTAAGCAATGGTGTAGTGATTCTTTAGGGTTTCATACTGTATTTTCATGTTTTATATTCAGTTTTAAATTTTAAAACTACTTTTGTTTGGAGGGACATCTGTATATCCTGGAAGATATATGGGAATTTTGCTTTCAAAGCATGTATTTTCACTTTTTATTCTCTTCTGTTTCATTAAAGATAGTATTTGCATAAAAAACTTCCTTTCTTCTAGGCACATCTGCTCTTGCTTCTACCTCACCTGAAGATCTAACCCTTTGCATGTGATATCTACAATGAAGAATAAGCAGCAGGAGCTGATGAGCCTTCAAGAAATAAAGATCCTATTTTCATGCAAATGTACTAGTAATTAAAATCGATGGGAGAAAAGAAAAAGGCAACTCAATATGCAATACCTTCAAATTTAATTTGAAGTATAATAGTTTTAAACTTTTCTATAAGAACACCCAGATTCTTTAAGTGGTTTCATTTTGAGAGCAGTAATAATTGTCATTCAGATTAATGGGTTAGTTTTTCTTCTCAAAAGACACCCTTAAAATAAGCTTAGGGGTAATAATAAGAAGTTTTAAAGGTTGGGGTTTTTTTTCCTGTGGTTTGAAATAAAGCTAAATTCCTAAGTGAACCAAACTTCCATTCAAGCCTGTGAGTGAAGTGTGGTGGTTCTTAAACATTCAGCCTAAGGCCTACTACAAGCCCAACATGACTTCCACTACAGAAAGTATGTCAAGCTGTATCTTCAGCATTTACTGTTGTGTCATTAACCATATCTCTTTCCTGAAGGAAGTAGTTTATTGAAAAACAAAGTCTCTTTTTATTAAGTTGTACTATTACTTTCAGTCACTTCAAATCTTACAAATTCAAGAAGGAAAAGATACTCTGTGGTAGTAATGTATTCCGTAATGCTTTCCTTTTAAAATTACTGCAGGAATTCAGAGAGAATCAACTTACACCTCAGAGAGATTTAACTTACACCGTTTCTTTTCTCTTCTAAAATTCGAGATCTTGAGCATTCTCTATTCTCATGACCCATGAGCACAATTCCCAATAAAATAAAACCATTACCTAAACATGAAACCTAGTTCCGTTCATCTTCGAAGCTCTAAGGCTGCAAAGTTCAAATGCATAAACAACTTCTGCCATTTTATCTTATGCTATTTAAATTCTTTACTCTGTAAATAGAACTAGTCACAGCTCCCAAGTGATAAGTGTGTCTTTACTGATTAGAAATATGTTTACTTCTGATGGGTTTGGAAAGGCTTGGCATTATATATATATATTTATAAAAACAAAGCTGCATAATTTAGAGCCCATAGAATAAAGAAGTGAGGTATTGACAAGTTTTTGATTAAGGCTTACATTTGGATGATGTGGAGCAGGAGCTAATAAATAATGTAAGACCACCATATGGACCATAGCTGATGACCATTTACTTATAAATGAGCTACAAGTAAGTACATTTAATATATTAATTCTTTTCAATATAGTAACATAAAACAAGGAACTCACAGTAAGTCTTTTTTTTTAATAGTGAAATAGTGAGATTACTTCCATTTCTGCTTCTACCCTCATTTCATTTTCATAGCTTCATTCAGTACATGTCTATTAAATATATTATTATATTTCTTCCAACTTACTAGAAAGACTTATAGAAATTTCTGGGTGTCTTGAAAGCTTCATAAAAGAAACAATTAAATGGAAAATTGTCCAGAACAGGATCCCAAGAAACTATTCTCAGATGCATTGGGCCTATTTGTATTCACCATTGTTCTCACCAAGAGTAGGAATAATACCACTGATGCCAGTTGTGCTAACTGCAGATTGCTCTATTTTGCATATTCTACCAAAAAAAGTTATTAGTATTACAAAATGAACATTCAAAAGTTAGAAGCTGACAATATTATGAAAAGAAGCATTAAGAGATTGCTTTAAGGAGGGATAGTAAGGATAATTTGCATTTTAATGTGTTGATACAAAATCTGGAAATCTACTGAAGGTGGATATCTGAAAGTCTTTGAGGAAAAATTCCTTATGAAAACATTAGATATTAAGTATAGATCTAAGATTCATCAGAGCATTTGACAGCACCTGTACATTACCATCACCCAGTAAGATGATGAAATTATCTATAATACGTTAAGAATTAAGCAAGAACAGCCACAGGCCAATTCAAGAGAATCATAAAAGAAAATGATGAGTGCTGTCCATACCCACTTACATAGGTTTAACAACACAGAGGAGCTTAAAAAAGGCCAACACAGAATGGGTCAGCATGGCAGGCATTAGTTCATGCCCTTGCTGTGAGAAGGATTCAGATGGGACAAAGAGAATGTTTATTTTCTTCTCAGTACCTCGATCTCCAGCAAAAAAAAACTGTCAGGAAGGATGCCCCAAATCACTGCTTTCAATCTAATTTTCTCCATAGGTATCTGACATCAGTAGAAAGACATTGCTCAATGTAGTGAAGGTTAGAACTCACTGTGAAAAAAACCCCACTATTCTATTCTATTGTATTAATTTTCTTATGCTTCCTTTAGTATGTTGGTATTTGAATTTTTTCAAAAATGAGGTATGGTATCATTTAACATCTGCCCTAAAAATACTGGGGCATCATGTATGTATAATTTTGGTCATTGAGGAAGGGTCTGTTTTATGGTGTAGCTGGTCTTGCAGATGGAGCAGAAGGTAGTGACCAGGTGTGACTGTCTTTTCTTTCTGCAAAAATTGGTACTTTCTCTATTTTCATGTCTTTCTCCTACCTCTCTCCCTCCAGAATTTTGTCTGTTATACGGGTAGATTTTATTTTGATACAAGGTGGCAATGAAGCATCTCTTTCAAGCCATAACTTCACATTATTCATCCTCTGTATTTCAGCTAGCTTGGCCTGAGGCTGCAGAATACTAGGATCTTAGATCTTCAGATTACGAAACGATGAAAAAGCAGTATGAAGAGTGCAGAATGAGTTTTATGTGACCAGAATTGACTCTGAGTTTCAGAAGATGAGAAACAGGCTAGAGCAATCTGGAAAGGTGCAGGTTTCTCTCTTCTTTGCTGTAATCTAGGTAACTGAAGTTAGAATAGCAGAGCAAGATCATTATCTGGTGCAGTTGAACAAAGAGATCTACCCAGAGTGCAAGCGTTAGTCCCAGATGCAAAAATGTAAGGATCCACAAACCATCCATAATTATGGACTGAGTTAGCCACTTACTGCTTTTTATGTTCAGACTAGACTTAATGCCTCTTGAGCTCTTCAATTAGCATCACTTATTTCTTTGCTTCAGCTTCAGTCGAATGTTTATTTACGAGTTGTCAAAAGATTAAACTGTTTTGATTCTAGTGAGTATGGTTCTATGTGAAGTGTACTTGCTGTTGTCTTATCTTCACAGAATCACAGAATCATTTGGGTTGGAAGATCGTCTGGTCTGAGCCCACTGCCAAGGCAGGATCACCTAGACCAGATTCTACAGGGACATATCCAGGTGGGTTGAACCTCTCCAGAGAGAGACTCCACAACCTCCCTGGGCAGTGCTCTGCTACCCTCAATGTAATGAAGTTCTTCCCCATGTTGAGGTGGAACTTTATGTGTTTTAGTTTGTGACTAACTTGCTAACTCATTCTTCATCTGCATTTGGAAACTGAAAAGGCAGGTGGGAGACAAAATCCCCATGTGACTTATGTAAATCGAGGATTTGGTAGCAATAGCTCTGCTTCCTCTCACTGTTCTTGAGTACACACTTCGAGAGTGGGGGGAGAATTCACACTGCAGCTCTCAAAGTGCAAGGATATATACACTGGTGATGAGTTTAGCATATACTGCACTGGTTAGAGAGTATAGCAACAAAGAACATATTAGTGCTTAATACATACACTTTTGAAATACAGTGCACTAAATCCCTCTTTATTCCCATAATATCACAGCAGTCTTCCAACAAGGGCTGTCCTCTACCTCTGTTACTCTTTCTAATTTTTTGACAGTAACTGGAAAATCCTCAGAGTAAGATTCATTTTGCAGTTCCATCAGTGACTGATGTGTCTGCTGGCATAATTACCAGTTCACTGCATAGGCAAACTAGTAAACTGATGGAACAAAGTGTTAATTTTTGTCTTCCTGAAACAGATTCAAATTAATATTGTAGTTTTCAATTCTTGCCACACTCCTTTGTACTGTGAGTCTGGATTTAGCATTCTCTATCTTCTGCACATAGTTTTTGTCCTTTCTAGCTGCTGCTAAATATTGAATGACTAATGGTATTTTACATTTTTACTAAATAGTTTGAACAGAATTTAATATATTCATTTATCTAATTACCTGATGTTGTAAGGTTTTTACTGAACACCACAAGGTCTTTGACATGCTCAGCACAACCCACAATTTAGAGCATAATCTCTGTTATTTTTTACATATTCTTACTTTTAACATACGTACTTTTATACATTATAAATTTTCACTTTCATAGCATATACATGTCCACCTTTTTTCCACCCACTGAATTTGAACTATATTGTCCTTGTTTCTGTTCATGATCAGCAGTTACCTGTATTCTTTGTACATCAAACTGCACACCTTGAAGCTCTGTCAATTGTCTAGTTATTTAGTGTGATGAAGATGTGGATCTAATGCTAAGCTCTCTGCATTTGTCATCTTCCTTTCACATTTATGGCCATTCCTTGACTTTGAAAGCAAGCCAGTTTGTTGTCCAGTTGAGAATTACTTCCTGACCTTCTTACCCTATTCATTAATAATGCATTTGGTACTGGATTAGAAGCTTCCTTGGAATCCAAGTGAATAATATATGCTTCTTTACTTTTATCTGCTTTTGTTGTCATTTTCCCCAAAGAAACAAAGCTAGTTTTTTATGTATGATTTCTATTTTGGTAACTTCACACCAAAATATTAAATATTCTATTTGTGTGGAAGATCTGGGCAGTTTACCAAAATAGAAATGTTCCTCTTGTATTTTTAGATACCTATCACAGTGCCATAAGCCATACTTAACATTTTACAGACAGTACATAAAGCAATGTGTTTGGTACTGTACCCAATGCAAAAATACGTTTTCACACAACAGAAATGAACCACAGCCTAATAGGGAACAAAGTAGATTCCATCAAGAAATACATTAAAATGTCCTGAAACATATATTTTGTGCACAAAAGCCTGCCAGTCAAGTTTTTACGTCAGTTACAGTTTCAAAGAGTACCCTGGGGTGCGACTCTGTTGCAATATGAAAACAACAAAAGAAATACAAGTCTGCAAAAATGTCACAAACAGATGAAATGTAAAAAGTACCCATTAAATTTGATGGAGGAAGAATTACTGTTCCAACCTATTAGGCTCTTATATATTTAAAACTGGAATTCCTTTAAAAAGGAATGCCACTGAAACTGCAATGACTTCCACAATGATTCATGGTGAAAAGAAGTCTAATTTGAGACTTTTGCCATATGCAGTTTTTTACTTCACTGAAAATTTTGTGGGCAGGTTAAAGGTAAGAAGAACTTTGTTAGCAACAATTTTTTTTCCTTGCATACTTTGTATTTCTGTTCTTTGTGATTTAGTCATGGATACAGATTTTAAATAATGACAAAAATAGAGAGGAATATGTAAGCATCTTCATTGTTGGCTTTCTGAAATCTGAAAAACAAAGCCTGAGTTTGACTCTCCGTGCAGAGATAGTTGTGTTCTATATGCAAAGTATGGTCCCACAAATGTGACCCCTACAGCCAGCTGCACAAGTTGGTAGAGCCCTAGAGGACTGGTTCTCCAGCCTTTCCTGTGACTTAATTTTACCACACTGCCTGTCACATCCTAACATTGCTTCTGGAGGGTTTCTGGCCCCTGGGCACTTTCCATTGTGACAATTCATCTCTTGGACTATGCAAGCCCAAAGCCCCTTGAACCATTACCAGATGGAGTTGTAACTGGGGACCAAATAGTGAAGTGGCAGAGCTGGCATCTCCCTCTACATAATCTTGGACCAGCAGATATCCCCCCCGGCATATTCTCTTTCACTCCCTTCAAAGAGGAGACATAGTTTGTATTGTATGTTTAGGGACTTCACTGGTCTCTGGGACTGCAGCAGAAACCTTTATCCCACTAAGTATTTATTTTACGGTATTATCAGCACACACTGTCATTTCATTTTTGGCTCCCATTTCAAAATAATTTATAAATATACTGGAAAAAATATCTCAGACAGACCACTGATAACCTTCACTTTTGACCTCTTTTACTGTGAATACTGACCATTTACTCTGATGCTCTCACTTTTATCTTTTAACCAACTACTTATCCATGCAGGAAACCTCTCTTTTTAAGCTGTTATTGTTTAGATAGATGCAGGGTCCTTTAGCCTAATGTCCCTAAGGAACTTCTTAAGGCCTGTCCTCTACTCCCAGGGGGTTCTAGTTTTTACTCTGCCCCCCATCCCTGTCAGGATTGTATTGAAACAAACCTTGATCATAGCCTAGCCAGGTTCAAAGAGTGGACCTGGAAGTGGTTTATGGCTGGGCTTGATGATCTTAAAGGTATTTTCTTACCTAAATGATTCTATGATTCTATGAATCTACAAAGAGCAATGCAGCAGATATTGCTTCTGAGATACATAGATATGTATCATAACTTGTGATAGGTCTCTTTTTTCCCAGACATTTTCTTCCACATTGAATCAAGAAGCACACTTTCTTCAGCCACCTTTTCTGAGCATTGTCAAAGGTGAACACGGAGCTTAGACTGAAGCCTGCTAGCATGCTTAAGGTCCCTTGAATACTATTCTTCCAGGGAATCTCCTGGACACCTGTCCTGCATTTCCTTGGAGTCCCTTTTCTACCCTCAGCCTCATCACCTTCTGTAAGCTTCCAAGTTTTTCAAACCTTAACCCTAGTCCTTATGACTTGCCCTAACCTGAGGCTGGATTCATGTTACTTTCAGATCCTATGGGCTAAAGGGATCATGCCCTAAAAGAGAAGGTACAAATGTATTGTTAATTCTCTTAATGTTCTAATAATCTAATGGTACAATTAGTACCATTATTACCCAGTAATTCAGACAAATACAATAACAGTGCAGCTAAAATTGTTCCTATAAACTTTGGTTTTCCTACTTTCTGTGGGGCTTTACTCACCTTCTGCATGCTCTAATGTGTCATAAAGTTAACAACTTCCATCTTCCTTAAAAAGATTGCTTCAGAAAAGGATGTGTCATTGGCCTTCTGGGTCCTTTGATGGAATGACTTCGATGTTCACAGTATGAGTCTCTTTCCCCTCTGATTTGGGATCTGCCTGGGTTTTCTTAACAATCCTTCTCATTAGACGATTGGATGATTCTCAAGTCTGAAATTTCCCCCACAGCTCCTTTCAATGTAAAAAGCCACTCTTACAATGGGATAGTTATGCTTTAAGTTATAAAGTGTACACAGACTGTAGTCAACCCAGGTAGGCCATACCCTCTTGGCCACTAGATGACTGTCATACACACACACACACACACACAGAAAAGAAAACCTCGAATTGAAATCAGCCTATGTCAAGACAAGCCCAGACAGCTCCTGAAACACAGCACGATCAGGTCACTATGAAATGTCTGGCCTTTTACTTGTATTGACAAAATCCTGTTTACTGAGCTACATCTGAAAGCACTGAAAATAACAACACCGTGAATAGTTTCTCATTTTACCAGTAAGAGGCCTTTGCTTTTCTGGGCCTTTTCCTTTATTTAAGGACAAGAGTCATGCTCTTTGGAACAATTTTTCCTTAGTCTTGCCCCAAGGCCTATGTCAGACCAGCCTGAACTTGCTTAGGATGCCCTCACATAATGTGCTCCCTATAAACCAACACCCCCAAGTCCTGTCTTGGTGGTCTTTTTTTTCTACCTTCAGTCTTAGCACTCTTGTAGACATGGGTTTAGAAAAGCCTTATTCTAACCTGAACTCATGTCTTTCGGAAATCAAGGTAGGCTGCATCAATATCATCATGCCTATATAATCCACATCTTTTTTGGCTCCTTTGAAAAACTATCAGAATTGTAAAGCAGTGTCTTCCTCAACAGAATGCTAACTCCTCCTAAATAAATAAGATCTCTCCAGGTGTCTCCTGATTCTGTTTCTTATCAAAGTTGCTAGTAATTCGTCCTGTACACCTCAGACTTAGATTCCTACTATTTACAGATTTTCCCTGGAATCTTTTTTAATAATTGATTTTGTATTTTCTGCCTTCCAGGAACAAAACAATTTTAAGCAATAGGTTAAATCCTGCAGTGAGTAATTCAGCTCTTTTGTCCTTGAGTTCCTTTAGAAATTTGGAGTGTATATTATATATTCCTGGTAATTTTCACTTTATCTATTTATTCCATAATCTCTTTAATTTCAGACTGCTCTTCAGGTGAGTTCCCTGCCAAGAAAGCTTCTGATTTTGGAATCTTCCCAGTTCCTTCCACAGCAACCATCAATGCAAAGGGTTCACTTACCTTCTCTGCAATGACCTTGACTTCTCTGAGTACTCTTTTATGCCCTGGAAACAAACTAGCCTTACAGATTCTGGCAAATCTCCTGCTCCTGATGTGTTTTGTAGTGAAAAGAAATATTAGTTTTGATTCCTTTGTTAGGTATTCTTCAGATGCCTTTTGGTCTGCCTTATTATGTTTTCACATTTAACCTTGCAGAGTTTGTAACTCTTTCTTCTTATGTCATTTGAACATGACTTCAGCATTTTCAAAGGTAGATTTTTGCTTCTAACAGCCTTACTTACCCTGCTGGTTAGTTACACCAGCTTCCTTTGCCCTTTCTGAAGTCCTTCTTAAGAGAAAGTATGTACTTCAACCTCAATATCTTTAAATAGGTTCCTCGGTGCCTGTACAGAGTTGAGACTCTGAGCTGCCCTTCTCTTCATTTTGACAAACTTCCACTTTCTTACTTTGTTGCTCTTTTTTGAATTACAACAGAGCTGTAGGGAAAAAGTGCCTGGATGTAAGCCACTAGTTGTTCCTTGACCATGATCTAGCCTAGAGGTTTTTGAAGGAGATTCCTGGCAGGGTTCCTTTCCTCAGAGCTGGGTCTGTAAAGAACAAGGAAATAAAAATGGGGGGAGATATGGGGGCATATGTGCTGTTCTAGGACTTTCTGTGTGCTTACTTGCCCTTGTTTTTATCCCCTAGTCCTATGGATATTTAATTCATGCAGCTGCCCTGTGCTTCCCTCCCTCGTAGCGCTATCAGTTTTAGTGAACAGTTGTCCCCATTTGTATTTTTGTGGCACTCTTACTGGCATCACAACTGGAATGACAATTGTAATGAAAATGAGGCTGTGCACAGTCAGGTATATGCCTTGAGCTTCCCTGCTAAAGCACCAAGGACAACTCTTCACGGTACGTGTTCAGTGACCCAGATGTGTCTCGAGTCTGGCACACACAGGGCCAGGGGAACCAGAGGGAATGGCTCAGTATCGAGGCCTCTGTGCAGAAGTAACCACGAGATTGCAGTGAATGATTATGGGACTGAGCAGAAGGAAAGTGTAGGGCTCCCCTCTCATCAGCCTCATATGAGGGAATAGCAGCAGCCTTGGGTAACTCAGCTGCCAGTCAGGCTCATAAGAAGATCCACCGCTCAGGGTGATGACCTGCTTGTCTGGATATACCATACCTTTGGGTATAGGAAACTGACTGCCTGGTCTGGGAAATCTGTACCATATCTGCACCATGGCTAAGACAGTTAATTTTTAGCATTAAAAAATCAACAGATTTTCAAAATAATGAGGTGGTAAAAATAGTAACAGGCAGGGGTTCTTTTCACTTCTTTTCCATGGCACTTTTTATGACTTTTGTTCTAAGGTTTTTTAACACTCATATATCTCTGCAAACCAATGCAGAGACCTTTTGAAGACCTTAGGAAAAGATGAAAATACTTCAGCCAAAAGGTGAAATCCAAAAGTTAGAACTTTGCTCTGTGCCATGGCACTTTCCAAGTGAAAGTGGGAAACCAGTGAGAAAATTGAAAGCTTGGGTCCTGCCTACCATTCTAACTAAAAAAATATCATCAAATGTGAAAATAAACATGTAGGATTAACCTATTTTGACATATTCTAAATTTGGGATGAAAGAGATAAGCTTGTCACAGTGGGCTCCCACAGAATTTGGGGAGATAAAATTCCTGAGGCTTTGATCAGCTTTGGCTGATCCTGAGCTGTCATTCAGTGGTTTATATCCCTGGAATATATAGTCATGGTTACAGTATGTTCCTCCTTTAGTATGCACAGATCTCTCCTCTGCAGAAAGGAAAGGATTTTAAGCTCTTTCGTAAGATCACAATAAAGATTAAGAACTTGCATAGCATAAATGAGTTTCATTTATTTATTCTCTAACAGTGAGGCACCACTTTCATATGGGTGGGATTTCTCTATCAGTACACTTGCTATATCCCACTTCCTGCACTATCCATTTTGAGCTATATCTGTCTTACTTATTTTTGTTCTGTGCATTACTATTTGCCAGTGGACGGTCATGAGTACAACAGAAATTCTGTGCAAGCAGCTGGTACTTCTGACGAGGTTTTCTTGGTCCTACTGCTGTTGAATTATCAGGAGAATAGAGCAGAAAAACATTTTTAGAAAGCTGTGTTTGATGCCAAGCATAAACAAAAACTACCTCTATCAAGAAACCTTTCTTTCCTGGGTACCTGATGCTCTAAAACTAGCTAGATATAAATGGTTTTATTAGTATTTTTTCATCTTCAGGCTTTGAGAATAAAAGCATTAGCTCTTACAGACCATACTAGTTCTTATATAATCCACAGCTCATTTCAGCACCTATCACCTTTCATTTGTCAGCTCAGAAAAATTGACAAACTCAATCCAATGCCTGTTATTGACTGCAAAAGCTGCTATTTTCCTGGTAATTATCTTAGTTCATGCCACAAGTGTGACTTTAAGTGCGTAATTCAAATTCTTTTGAAGTTACATGAGCATTAGCTGTTTCGTTCCTCTGTGTTATGCTTGACAAATTTGGATCCTATTTAACATTTCTAATTATTTTTTTTTATCTTCAAGGAAATTATTCTTGTCAAGCTATTCCATTAAAACATAGTTTTGGAGTAAGATTTTACTCATGAAAGCATATTGTTATCTTTGCATAAGCAGAATTTATGAGTTCAGCTCCTTTCTTCAAGAGATTAAAATTTGACTTTGCTCTGTGATTTTAGAGGCTTTCAGATTCACTAAGTTCACTTCTAAAAAGTAGTTAAAATTCACTTTTTATCTACAAAATCAGAAAAAAATGTGGGGGCTTTGTAAATGATAACTCATATTTTCACACTAACATTTATTATTTCAACCTTTTGGAAAACCATGAACTATCAGAAGATTGGGAATGAAATAATCAGAAGTAGCAATTATGAAAGCAACAGGGAAGGAAGAGCTTTTATAAACAAATAGTATAATAGTAACTGAAGGAACAGAGGAAATGAATGTTAGGTAAATTGCACTTAAAAGTTGATCTGGAGTTACATTTCTTCACAAAATTGAGGGCAATATTGTTTTTTTTACAAAAATTGATGATTTTCTAAATTTGGAATCAGCATACAGTCAGAGAGGCTGCTCTGTCATTAAAAGACTGACAAAGACTGCTTTTTAATGATGAAAAAGCTAGAAATATAGCAATCTAAACATGCTAAACAGAAGACACACCACCAGGTGAACTTCATTTGGATAAAAAATGAATTTTAAATTTATCTTGATCTTGAAATGTAGGCTTGTGAACTGTAGAAGTGTTCAAACACTCCAGAAAATTAGTGAAGTAGATGACATGATGAAAAATAACGGAAAGGTCAGCTTGGACTAGGATAGATCAAAACACTGTAAAAAACTGTGTTAACGTAATATATTTTTTATTTATATATTTAATATTTATAATATGTAATGGTCAGTTTTAAGCTAGTGATAACAAACTTTTTTTTATATTGAAATAAAGTTTTGAAGAGATAGGATAACTTGATAAATTTTTTATTTGCCTCTGTAGTCAACATATGACTGTAATTGTAAATGCTTGGGTATCAATATTGTTCACTTGACTGATAAGAAGTTAAACAATATAAAGGACAATAACCTGAAATGGGGTTAGAGTTCCAGACAACACTTTGCAGCTATTTTCTTCAAATAGGAAATACCACACACTACACAAATCAGAGACTCCAGCCTGCCCACTGAAATATGTATAAACATTGAATGGAATACACTAATGAAATAAAACATCTGTGGGTATAGTTTCTACCCATGCTTAAGGCAATTTGTTTTATGTCTTAAAATGTGAGAGTTTGACTCCCTCATACTAGTATTGAATTCCTTTAATACTATCTTACCTTGCTATTCATATCATTCATGTAGCAGCATAATTTTTTTTTAAGTTCTGTTTCGGTCTTGCCTCTAAGATGTCTTTCAGACCTAAGTTTATAGGTTAATTATGTATCAAGAAAATATTTTTTATCATTATTATATGCGTCAATTTTTTTTGTTTCTCAGTGTCTTTTGTTACAAAAAAAGGTAAATAAAGATAAGTATTTTACCTTTTCACAAACATTAGGTTTGTCTGCTATGGCAGTATGTCCTCATATCTCCAATTTTCCCCTTGACATGGAAGCATCTTATTACCTTTGCTGCCTTCCGTTGTAGTGCTTCATCTTCTGTTGTATTCTTTCAATCCTGGGAACAAGAATACTGAACAAAATATTTAAAAGGTGCTGATGGAAATGTCTCATCTTGCAGTGTTTCAGAATAGCACAAAAAGCAAAGATATTTTGGTTTTAATAATGTACAGAGAATATTAATTTCACCATGTGTTTTGGCCAACAAATCTAATTCTTGGGATTCTTCTCAGGACTGGGTTTATGTGCAATTGTCCACTAGAGTGCAGGCTGAGACCAACAAACTCATTTTATTCCTGTCATAAACTGACTTTGAACCCAGGTGTCTTAATGTGCATCGTTAGTACATTAAAGCACTGCACCTTCTAGCTTCAGCTGTGAGTATATACACTGCTATCAAATTTGATGGATATAGCTTGTGAAGCTTAGTGACCTAGGGTGGTGATAATAAAGTATTCTGGAACCTGCATAACATTTTATTCTGTCACTATGGTTTTCTTGCTCTGGTGACATCAACTAATTTGTACTGCTTTGTAGGAGATTTCTGTATCCGGCTTTTTAGCCAGAGTCTCCGTTTCCTTACACTGCTCTTACTCTCCTCTGTCAGGATGAATTTCTTTCAGAGATAAAATATTGCTCAATATTGATCCTAGTGTGCTAGCTAATTTCAGGTTCTTGTATTGCAGATCAGCTGAAGTGCTGTTCAAATCACTGAAGAATTTTCTAACACGAAATGCACAATGAAATTGACCCATATAATGTCTTCCAACAAGAATCCTATGTTCCCTAATCCTTTAAAAGAACATTAAACTCAATTTAATAAACTCTGTGTAAAAACATTTTTATTCTAAAAAGTTGTCCATTTTGTAGCCAGTTTCCACTAAGTTCGTAAAATTCTTAGGATTTTTGGCCTGTTTCTTATTTTTGCCTGTTTAGGACATTCATCTTCTGCAGAAAAATGCTCACTCCAGAGGACATATATATCAGCAGCATGATTTGAAGTTCTCCTTCTTACTGTACCTATAGAACCTATTGAAGTTTTTGTAGAAATAATAGGGAGTCTTTTAGTTTACGTTCCTGTAAAGGAGGAATATCCCATATCAGTTCCCTTTTGCTTCCTCAGTTTTGAAAAAAGTAAAGCACATCTGTTATTTAATTTTTTTATCTCCCTAGGCTGCTGTGAAGGCTGGCTTCAAAAGACAGTTTTTCTTCAGTACTTTGAACCCTAAAAACATTTTGTTGTATTTGGAGAAATAAGAATTGAATAAATCTTAACTAATGTCTCTCTTCCCTTTCCACAGTCTGTAGCCCATCCACTTTTGAATTCCCTAATGATCCCTACTTCAAAAATCACATTCTGCTCTTTTCCTTTTTTACCTGATCATCTCTTTTGTATGGCACAGAGTTGCTGTGGCTCCATGCTAAAACTCCTCATTTACTATATACTGTCTTTGCCACCTGAGTCAATGTCTTCCTAATGTGAATATGTTTTTATTTATAATGGTTTTAAAGTTACAATAGCATAAAAAGTATGGACACAAACTCAAAGATAAAAAATAATCTTAGCAGTATCAAGTGCTCAGCTTGTGCTATTTCAGTCTGAAGAAATCATGTTTGTCTGATGTAGACAACTAAAAGCAGAATCTCATAATAGGAAAGTGCCAGGAAATATTGAAAAGGAATCATGCTGTCAACTCTGCTTATGAAATAAATTAGGTTTACTAATGGTTATATTTCCCCTTATATCTACAGAGGGAGCACAGTTCCTGTGCTTCCAAGTTAGGATGTCAAATGTATTTCCTGATAGTTCCAGCTCATTTTTCATTATTGATAAGTTAGAGCAGTGTGGCTGTTAGCTGCTCTTGTGTAATCAGCTCAATGAGGTTAGGAAACAGCCAGAATGTAGAAGAAATGAAAAGTAGTCACATATGATATGATAGTAGCACCTGAGCTCCCTCTGCCCCGATGCCAAGCCAACACTCAGGATGTTACACAATGAAGGCATTGTGCCTTGTATCTCACAGTTCTCTTGGTGTTATGTCCCAGGGACAGAGCAGTTATCCTCCCGCTGAGGAAGGAAAATGCCTTTGGTGCTAATTTGGGGAATTGGGTGTATTGGCAATTTGAAAGGCAAGTAGGTTGAAGGGATTTCATCATGCTGAGTGAGACAGGACAAACCCAAAGTGAATGCAACAGTTCATTTTATTTTTTTTTAACTTAGTTTAATTTTGCCAGTGTATCTGAAAATCCTGAGATATTGTCTTCCTGTCCATGCTAAATCCCATATAAAGATGTGAAAAAGATTCTGTATAGCAGCTGTAATATGAAGATTAACACACTGTAATAATGAAATCTAAAGACACAGTTAAGATAAATGACAGGAAATTATACATAAAAATAGGAAAATTCTCTATAGCCAAAACCTAAATCTTATCATAAACAAAAAACTTAAGAAGATTGGACAGAAGTCCCACTGAGGTTACAAAAGACAAGTATAAGTGGAATTTGTATCAGGAGAAGAAAATAAAAGGTTACTAGTAGCAAACTAGTTTGCCCAAATATGAAGGGATACATGTATTCAATATAATTTGTATGAAGAGTAAAAATTTCTGTCTTCAGAATTTGTCTGATATAATGATTACAGATAATGTTATTTTCCAGTTGGAGTTTTTGCAAGCTGATACACTGCAAGAAATTTGGGGACTTGGGGAAAATTCATGGATGTAGTATGAAAAGCTGCTGCATCATCACAGGAAAATCTTGCCAAATCAGAATAGATGGAAATAGAAGATAATCTTCTTAGATATTAAAAATAGCCTTGAAAAATAAGGGGAAGGTAACAGAAGAAATAGAAAGCTGTGAAGTATGTGGGCAGCTGCTGAGTCCAGAAGCAGCATGCCAACAAAGTAAAATTTTATACTGAAAACAGAAAATTAATTTCTCACTTCTAACTAGGGAATATCTGTGACTAGTATGGGTGGACAAAGAAGGCAATGGGTAGAAGGAATCACTGGGATTGCCAGAAGACTTGCAGTATGAGGTTTTGTGTCTCAGTTTACTTTTCAAATGACAACTTGGCAAGATTATCTGTGATTTCCAGTTGTGGATGGAGATAGGAAAAAAGATCACATGCAATATCTTCCATTTTTCTAGCACCCATCTTTGTCCTGTTGTCCTGGTTTTAGCTGGGATAAAGTTACATTTTTTCTCAGTGGCTGGTACAGGGCTGTGTTTTGGATTCGGTATGAAATTGTATGAGATTGCATAAAAAGGGGAATTTGGATGCAAGGGGGGGTATGAATGGGAAAGCAGTTCCAAAAGTAGAGGACTGGTCAGAGACGGATACAAACATTAGGAAAAAACAAACACAGAAAACATCAGCAAATAACAGAAAACATACAGAAAGAGCAAATCCAGCTGGAAAATATACTGATAACAAAAAGAAAACAAGGTGATCAAGGTACTGCAAAGACAATATTTGCCTACAACTAGAACCATAAGTATGAATAAAATGAGAAAACAGTCAAAATTAGGAAATCATCATATGTCCATAAAATCTTTATGTAAGATGAAAAATTGTGTACTTTTAAAAATTGATCAGAAGACTGTTTAAAGAGTATAATTTATATACTCATTTCTAACCCCAAACAGAATAAAGTGCTAACATTCTGGATTTAGGGAATTTTGCAGAATTTTCTCTGGAAGACTGAGAGTGTGATACTCAAAATAGTATCTCACTTGGACAGGAAGAAAACTTAAATCTAGTGCTGGACTTTAGTTTTCAAGGAACAGATGCTATAGAAAGGTAATAAGATAAACAAGCCAAAAAAAAAAATCTAAGAATAGAGAAGAATAATGATTTCCTATTAGGACATGAAAAGCATAGAGATACCTTAATATTGGCTTGACTGATTCTGACAGATACTCACCATACACAAGAATCTCTGGCATTCAGTGCTTATAAATCTGTAAAAAGGTAGGCATCTAAACACAGATTTCAATTCCCTGAATTTTGGCACTGGAGTTAGAAAATACTGAATTTGCAACAGGCTTCCATCTGCACCATAATTGCCATGGTATCATCCTATTTGGTTTTAATCAAAGGCTGGTAATAAGTTGCATTTCCTACCATCTTTATCAATAAGTAGTTCCAAAATTGCATAGTGAAAAGAGTTACATGCTAAAGGTAAAAATCCTATAGTAATTCTGAAATACTTATGCTCTCTACAGAAAATGCTACAATATAAAAATCTAAGTTTGTTGCAGTCTGTTAATGGGCTGGTTTGCTAACAAGCTTCTACAGCTAACCCTGTTTAGGTCTTCCAGCAAGGGGGTTCCAAAATAGGACGTTTTTCACAGTACAAAGTCTGACATTGCAACAAATGTTATTTGAGCAGTCAGGAAGCCATAACTTAATATTCGTTATTAGATTATCTATAGAAATTCAGAACGGCAGCATATACCAGCAGCTGCATTTGTATTTAATGTGTTCCTCAGACTGTAAGCAAGTATGGATGGAAAAGTTTAACTCAGGTAGAAATTCCTATTTGGAAAAATATTTAGAAGATGAGTCTAGCCTAAAAAATAATGTTATCTAGCTATGAAGATTATTCTCTCCATGAGCAATTACTTCTCTGGAAGACAGAGAAGATATAAAGACATACTGTCATATTTATTTATTTGTCTTTCTCTTCAAACCTAGTAATTAGTTCCTGAAAAAAATCATTCTATTAGAGAAAAAGACAACAGCTCATTAGCAATTTCTTTTTACTTTTCCCTTAAGTTTTGAGATTGATTTCAGGGTGAACTACCAAATTGTGTGCTCCATATTCTGGCAAATAGTAAACATTACTCTCTGAGCAACAATTTATACATATGGTACATTTAGGGAGAGATCTTGCTTGCCAGCAAAGTTAAAAGAGTCTGTTGGCAAGCAGCAAGACAATGTGGAGGGGTGTCTGTAAATTGGGAGTTCCCCGAACTTGACTTGGTTTGTTTTTATCAAAATTGACAAAAGGTAAATGTGAATGTTTCATAAGAAGTAAGCTAAAAATATACACAACTTGACAGATGGTTATATATTTATTTAGCATGTCTTTCAAACTTGTATCACTTTTCGTTAATAAGAGCATCTAAAATATTTGCAATCAGCTCAAATTGTTTATTGACATCTATCCAGCAAAGTCATGATAGTCCACACTCAGGACCTTGTTAGGAAATGAGATACAAAAAAAAAACCCCACCAACTTTTATTAAAACAAGATTACCTGAGATACTTGAAGCTTTTTGACAGACGTCCTCCTTCTATGGAACAAGAGAGGAATGTGCAAGGACAGGACTAGAGTTCAGACATAAATTTAAAATAAATTTGGCCTGTTTGAATGCATGTCTGTCTTAACAGGGGCTTTGAGTTAGAGCCCTCTAGTTCTGTCACAGAGATCTGAATGTTTCTGAGGCAGATGAAAGGTGCAAATAGGCTTCTGGATCTCAGAGTGAATAGAGAGGAGGATTCAGACAGCTGATCCAGGGCAGCTGCTGCTTTTGCAAAGCAGGCCACTGCCAGAGAAGTCTAATGGGACCTGCCAGGCAGCGTGACTTTGCCCCACACCTGTAGTAAGCCAAGCTACCTACCCTCAGCACAACGCTGTGTTTAGAACACAAGATCCTGGCCTAAATCTTACCTAGTCCAGGTGTACCCTTCTCCCCACGTGTGCTTAAAGAAAGAGGCTGTTATGTCAGGTACAATAGTACATTATCAGAACAATCATGACTTGGCCACAAGAGAAGTTTTCAATATAACTCTTTGAAAAAATCTAGGGGAAATAAAAAAATAGCAAGGTTTCCCGAAGATGTGTCACTTAGCAACATTATAGAAGTCTACTAACTAAAATTCCACCAGGAGTTTTCCTCCACAGGCCATATATCACTGCTGTATTATAAGTAATAGTAGTCAGTAGATGTTATGGGTTTATACTCAGAATCCTAATTATGAAAAATAACAAATTTGGCATGGATAATTGTAGCGCTACAATTTTAATTCATACTTCAAGGGTGTAGAAACAGATATACAGATAGTAGAGAACTTTTTGAACTGAATTATGCGATTTTTTTTCTCCCTGGATTAACTGAGTGCTCTTTAACTCTCTTCATGATCAACTGTAGCCAGACCTTTCATTTCACTTTCAGGCTCATGCTTTCCTGAGTGATGCTACTTTCATTTGTTCTATTTTTCTTGCATTTAAATAGCTCCTTTTCATTCATTAACAAACCATACATGAGCATTTGTTGTCCATATGAAATTATGCCAATAGAAGTCTTGCAAAAACTGAAATAGCTATATGTTTTCCCATGCTGAGGGATAGAAAACTTGTCAGTTGCTTTTGCCAAGTTTTCTGGTTACAACTGAATAGGAATATCTGTGAAATTAAGTAACATTTTCATATTTGATAGTTCGTCAGTTGTCTAAAAAAAAAAAAGCTAACTGACACAGCAATCTTAACATGAAAACATATTAGCAATATGCTCCTCTGTGTTGATCACGGCAGGATCTATCTGATTTGGCATAAATTCAAGAATAACTATGAGCATGGCAGGTTCCTTGGCTAGGCCATCTTCTTGCACTCATGTTGGTGTAGTAAGGTACCCACTTGTGCAATTTGCTGTGCATATAGTCAGTAAGGAGGAACTGTAAAGGACAGCTCCTGAGATTGCACTGCTTTGTACCTGGTTTCCCAAGTATGTCCTGTTTTCCAGCCCGAAGCATCCTCCAGGATAAAAAAGAAGATTTTTGACCAGGCTGCCGGAAACCATTCTCTCAGCCATGCCAGCTGACCACGTTCAGATCAGTGGTGCAGCTCACATGAGGTGCGAACCCTCACCTGCGCACACAAACCCCTCTTGGGGATGCTCTCAAAGGCAAGTGTTTTCCTTTTGTCCATCACTGAGTTCGTCGCCCCTGTCAGTGCCTCCAGTGGGAACCGAATTGGTCACGTTCGGCTGGGTTTGGGCAGTCCTCAGTTGATGCCTCGCAGCCCCGTGGAGTGAACACGTGTACCTTGCTCCCATTTGAGTGCTTCTGCAAAGGCATGCCCTAGTGGCAGCCAGCCAGCCAGCCAGGTAGGCAGCTTCTCACACAAGGAACACAAACGCACCATAGCAACATTTCATATTTATTATCATACCTCTTATTTTGCACTGTAATGGGTTATATATACATGTTCAGCTACCCGTGCATCCTGGGTGACATCTACGACCTAGCAGCAGCTGATGGTATTAATAAACCATGACTCCATTTCCACATCAATTTTATATCCGGAGAACAAATAAAAATTCCGATCTTTCAACGTTTTAATATGTTAATGTCAAGCTTTAATAAACAGCATTCACCTCGAGAGCGTCAGCAGGCCGAAAACCCGCATGCTTGTGTCAAAGCATAACATTAGAAGCAAGGTCTGTCAGCAAACTGAACAAGCGTTCGAGTAACTGGTTTGTAGCGCCGGGGCGGCAGCGGGCTGGGCTGCCGGGCGCTGCGGGCGGCCCCGAGGCCGGGCGGGCCCCGGCCCGGC
>WBMY01012405.1:473815-500617 GCA_013397315.1 Donacobius atricapilla
CGTGGCGAGGGAGCCCTGTCCCGGGAGGGAGGCGTTTCCTGAAGCCCCTAAAGGCCCTGTGGTGAGGGCATGGCCTGCTTTCCTTGGGTTTCGTACTCGCTGGGATAGGAAAAAGAGCAGGCAAGGGTGTCTTGTGTTCATTATTTCCGGAAATGAGGACCGGTGTGAGTAATATGCAATTAATTAAAGTCAGAAGTGACTCCGTAAAAGTGAAGTACCTTCGGTGAAGGGAAGTGTTCTTGTACTGCTTAATTGAGGTTCAGTATTCATACACGGTGTTTATCTTTACCGGTTTGATGGGTTATCTCCCAAGAAAACTGTGAATATAATTAATTAGCAATGCACTGAGTATTGTTTTTCTGTAAGAAAGATTTGAGTTTTCTCTTTCAAAATCTTTCCTCCCAGTATGGAGTGTGTAATGACCCTATCTCAGTACCTGTATAAGGGGAAAATGAGAAGCCTTAAGTAAAGGAAATCACACATTCATTTAATCTAATAGCGATCATAAAATATGAGATTTAAAGAGGCTTGTATTGAAGATCATCAAGAGCCCATATCCTGTTTGGCTTTTGGGGAACAAGAGCCTAGCTGAAGATATTTCTTTCTTATTTTTAATGCACACTTCATTTTTTACCTGCGGTTTCAATGCCAAGGTATTGATAGATTGTCTTCAGTAGTATATATGATATTGGGGAATCATACTGCTCGAATGGAGTTGTAACATGATGCACATGACATCAATGATGAGGAAGCAGAGGAAGAACTTAACAAAGAGCAAGGTTGATCTGATACACCCCAGTCCTCCAGTTGTACTATATTGTTGTATAGCTGACTGTGATAATTGTATGAAAAAAATTGAGATGATAAATTCTGGTTTAGGATTCTCAAAAGAAATTTTTGTTATGGTAAACCATTTTTTTAAAGTAGCTGTATGACATTTGTTCCTTTTTCAGATGGTGTTACAGCTTACTTGAAGCCTAGATGGATGAAAAAGAAGTGAAAAGGGAGGCAGTGTTCTTTAGTTATAGAATTTTTTTCTCTATTTTCCCTTGAAATAACCTTTACAAAATTTTCCATAGACTACTAATTATTCTAAAATTTAGGTTTTTCTTTCCCCCACTGTTCTTAGCAGTATTCTTCATGGCTTTCAGTTTCTGTTATTTTTGTTCCTAAGTTCTTACGGTTTATCCTAAGGCTAAGCCTTGATTGCTTGTTTTACAGCTAGCTATAGTATTTTCTAGAGTAGCTTCCATTCATGGCATTCTAGAACTTGCAAATGAACATAAAGAAGACTGTCAGCTGCTCCAAATCCATAAACTAATTTTCCTGTGTGTGCTTGACTGCTAGCCAAGGCCTTGGCTTCTGCTCAATCAGAAATTAAGTGGTTTATACCCATTTCACACTCTTGAGTTTTTATGCACTGAGTTGAGGGAATTATCTTGCCAAACACGGTGATGTTAAGTAGAAGTAATTGAGTAAGGCCTTTGGGGGGGTTTTATGTTCTCTTTGATGTTAGCCTTCTGCTTATTTTTTAGATATGCTCCTCTCCCTGTGAAGTTGGTACTCTGAGGGACCTCCACTTACACACGGTTCTGTATTTATTAGAAAAGTAAATACTAGCTTTTGTTATGGATTGAATAAGTAGAGTTGCTAGGGAATAATTTAACAAAAGAAGCTCTCGCGACCTCTTAGTTCAGAGTACTACTATCTTTCTGGAGCCCTTTTCCCAGAATGTTTTATTCAGTGTAGTTCTGCATTGTGTTTCATCCCTCTCCAAAGACATCACTGGGAGTGTCACTTAGCCAGGAGTGATTGTTTAAAGTCCAGTTGTGGTTTAGATTTTGTAAATCCCTTTTTTTGAGGTATTTTAAATAATCATATAGCTGAAACATTTTTTGATGCTCTTAACCTGTCAAAGTTCAGTTTGGCACAGAGTGGTGTGAGGGCATGTCTTTAATCTCTTCTTTCTCTGAGCACTTTTCCTTCTTGGTAGGATATAGCCCCAACCCTTCAGTTACAGTGATTCAAATCAGTTTGGGCATTCTTAGAATCACATACTCGATTTGTGTGTTTGCTTTGACAATTGACAGTTCAGGCCACTATTTGCAATGTTCTCAAAATCTGAGAGAGGTGTGTGGGTTACGTCAAGAGTGTGTGTTCCTCCCTCCTTACTTTGACATGGTAGCCTTAAAGAGGATCCTTATTCATTCCAAGAACAAGCCAAAATTGCTAACTTGTAATGTGCCACATATAGACTATTCAAAACCAGCAATTTATCTTTGGTAAATAGCACCTTGTAGGTTTCTAAAGTACAGTTTTATCATATGCTGGCATTGTTTTCACTCAAACAGTGTAACCTCTTTATGACGACCTAACTGCAAGCCTCTGATATATGCTTTTAGTTATAAAAATAATGATTAACTAAACTCTTGCTTTCTAATGTTTGTCTTCTGAAAGTGCTGGTACTAGTGTTGCTAGGAGATGTCTTGCTGCTTGCAGTTACCTGTGATGTATTTTTCTGTATGGCTGTACATCACAAGAAGGGTATCTTGGTCTTAAGCTGTAGTCTTTGGTAAGAGGAGCCCAAGAAAAAAAGTACTGTGTCCCTTGTATTTTGATAGGCTAGTCATTGTATTTGAGATGTTCCATTGGTTTGGTTTTCAAGTTGTAGCAATGATAGGTGAGAGAGTTTGGGGAAATTTCTTTCAATTTGATCTTTTGTTTGAAATTTTCAAAGCTTAAATATATGTGTGGAGAGAGAGCTGTCTGCCTTTCTCTTCTTTGAGCTGAAAAACACAGAAATCCCCCTGTTGTGTCTTACACTGTCTGAGCAGGCTTTCACCCAAAAGCAGGCAAGAGAAAATGATGTATCACCTTTTTTTCCTTCCTCCTTCCCCCAAATACACCCTTCAGGGCAGGGAAAGAAGCAACCTTTTGTGGCACTTTTATATATTATATCTAAAGGAAAAGTTCTTGAACCCATCTCCTGTCAGTTTTCAAAAGGCTTTCACTAAGACATAATCTCAAGAGAAAATTAGCAAGGAACTGTTGGAATGGCCTCAGATCTTTGGTGGTAAATGTTGTAACGAGGTAAACTTATGGTGATAACCGTGTGGTCAGAAATTAATGCCTGCAGAGGAAGTTACCAAATAGGAAGCTACTGAGCACTTGTCATAGGCAGAAATACAAAATAATTTAGATTGGAGGCTGGCAGTTATCACAGTCATCATAAAAAAGATTATGTAGTTTGGGTGAGAAGAATGGCAGTACATGATATACCTGAACCTTAGAAATACACAAGGTGTTATCTGTAAAGGATAAATTGCTCTGTCTTTGAATTGCTTAGTGCTCTGAATATCTCAGCCTACTTATCTAAAAATGAAATTTGCAACCTTGCTTGGATTCCTTTTCCTTGGAAGAAAATGTTGCATGTATAAGTTCCTGGAAAGCACTTAACACTGTTGATTTTACTTTGAAAATATTAGTGAACATGTGGTCTTAGCCACATTCTGATCTTTGTTACTTTAAACTTGTGCACCTTAAAATAATACACTTTGTAGTAACTCTTAGTCTTTGGTGTTTGCTGATGGCTGGTTTTTTTTTCTATAAATTATAGTTTCAGCAATGAAGCATCATGCAAAAAAAGAGAGGATTATTTGGAATGGCCTGAATATTTTATGGCAGTGGCTTTTCTGTCAGCACAAAGAAGCAAGGATCCAAGCTCTCAGGTAAGAAGGCAACATATAATAAATAAGATAACCTAATCTATATTGCATATCACATCAGATGTACACATAGCAGTTTCAGAAAATTCTTAATAAAAGTTATTTCAGGGTATAATTATTCAGTTTTTAACGTAGTCAGCACCTTCTGTTACAGAAATTCTCTTATTGGGCTTGACCTCATGTGTATAAGTCTGTGTACATTTGTAGCTTGGAGTTTTATAAATCATCTTTTGTTCTGGAAGTTAAAATAACACATGCATTTTGTCTCCTTTTTCCGGTAAATATAGTCACTTTTAGAGGAGGATAAAACTGCTGGAAATTTTAGGTTGTAATTTTTCAAGACACAACATTTTAGAAGTTTCTTTTCCTCACCTGTAAGAGTATTTGTTTGTTTGTTATTGGATTGACTGGAGTTTTATTCTAGTTTGTTCCTCCCTTAGGATCCCCTGTTCCCTATGCTTCTCTGTCTGTTCCTATTTTTCACATTTCATGTGCCTCAGTTCAATATTGATTTCAGGTGATTGATACAGCTCCTGAAACATGCTATTCTGCAGGACCCAGTCATCCTGTTAGACTTCCTTTGTGTGAAAAAAGTCAGGAAGCAAATCCCAGAAAATAAATCTGTTCACTTCCTTCTGTACGTTATGGCACTTAGCTCTCTGAAGGTTATTCACTTGGGGCTAAAGTTTTGTTACCCAAGGGCTGGTTGATAAACACATTGTGTCAATTAAAATTAGTACTGTTGCAGTTTCAACAAATAATATGGGCAGAAAACATAAAAATGGGACACATCATCATTCCTTAAGAAGAGTCCCTTTGTAAACTTGGGTTGAAGCAATAAAGGGTAGGAGTTAAAAAGTTTGGAATTTTAGTGCATGTTTGCAACAAGCCACCAAGGCTTGTGAGGCCTGTGTAAGCCAACACTTGTATTTCTGTTACATCTTTCATAACTTTTCTTTTGTCCAGGTTGCTCATACTGCTGCTGGGAAAGCTAGTCTGGGGAGCTGAACTTACGTGTTTGCTAGGGTTCATTCAGTGCTGTTTCTGCTCCTTGAGCTGAGTTCATTTCATAACTGGACAAGGAACAGTGCTGGCAGGCTGGGATGGGAACAGCATGACCAAAGGGGTAGCAGAGTTACGTCTGCCCTGACTTATTTCAAAGCCCCACCAGTTAGGTACAATTGTAGCCCTGCTCACTAGATGGTGTGACTTAATATATTAAGTGAAGCTTGTATCTCTTAAATAAAAATTGTAGGACTGACTGTTCATGTCTCATCTTTGTTGTTGACATATTGTTTTGCATGCTCTTGGTACTGTATAAATCTGATTTTATTTAGGTTGGTGCCTGCATTGTAAATTCAGAAAACAAGATTGTTGGAATTGGCTACAATGGGATGCCTAATGGTTGCAGCGATGATGTACTACCCTGGACAAGGACAGGAGCAAATAGACTAGACACAAAATATCCTTATGGTAAGGCTTCTTGTGATTGGCAGGTTAGGCTTGAGATGTCTGTATCTGTGAAAGTTCAGCTGGTATCAATTAGTTTTTCTTCCACTCATTCGATATTGTTAATGTGCCCATATGTGGTACACTAGCATAAACATCACAGTCTTTTGGAAGGACTATTTCCTGGTGAAATAAGTTCATAAATATTAGCCATTTTGGATTGGGTAGTGCAAGCCTGTAAATATGAAGCAGCTCAGTAGCACACAGTTGCAGTGTGTGCAGGTGATTGCTGCTTCTGTGTGTTTGTCTCCACAGAAATTATAGAGTGTGTATATGCAAAACAAGTAATTTGGTCTAAAATACAGGTAATAAAATTATAAACTCCAGTGGTTGTGAGAAATTTCCATTTCAGGTGTTGATGGAATAGGTTATATGTACTATGAAGAAGCTGAATATTTGTCTTGAAGTCTATGTGCCATGGGTTCATCCATCTGCAGGTGAGGTGACTTTCATTGTTTATTTCAGCCTCTGTTTTGATTCCTGTTTACTAGATGGACAACAGGAATGAAGTGCAAGGATAGTTCCATGGTAAACGTGGTTGAGTGCTGCTTTGGATCTTGCCTTTGTCATTGCAGTAGGCATAGTTTGGCCTTCTGTGAGTGTTATTTAAAGGGCCCTCCATGAAATCTGGTGGGTCTATCAGCAGGGCTGACTCTTCTGCATCAGATGTGGTTTGCAGGAACCAAGGACGCTGGGCTGCCTCAGGCTTCCCACCACGAGTGCTGTCTGCCACTTGTGGAAATGGGGTTGAGAGCTGCCTTGTGGCCTGCAATGGCTGATGTGGGGAAGAAGCCTTGGTTCGGATTGGTAAGAGACCATGCAGTCCCCGTGCTTCCTTAGGACCCCTTAGTCTTTCTGTACCTGCGCCAGCTCCTGCTGCCCCTCTGCATGTGACACCAATGCAGCAGAAGCCACAGGCACAGAAGAAACAAGAGCTTCTTCATCCTACACTGCATCTCAGCCTGTGCTGAGCTCAGGAATGGCAGGGCAGACAAGCAAAAAGGAGAGAACCAGAGCCTTGAGAAAATTTCCTTTCCCCTACATGGGTAGGGGAAAGTCAGCACCAGAGTTCACCTTTTGCAGAGAAACACTGACTCTTTTCCAGTGACCAGTATTTATCTCTGCTTGCTAATTCTGTTTCTTACTTGTAACTTCAACAATTGGTGTGATAGAGAAATTAAACTTGCATGAGTTTTGACATAGCCTGAGTTCACTCCAAGCTTTTTCTAAAAACCATTTGCTGGTTTTCTATAGCATTGAAGTGAAAGATGATATGCAGTGGCTCAGCTCATAATTCATCACTTTGATATTTTTGACTTCTTAAAACCCCAGTACTTTGTCCTTGTTCACTTCACCGATTTATTATAAAACCTCTAATGGTAATTCTTAAGCATGAGACCATTTCATATTATTTTTTGTAAGAGGTNGGTCTTATGGGGTGCGTTTTTAACTCAGCCTGGGCTCGGTGCTGCTCTCCGGGGACCCGGGGGCTGGAGGGAGGAGGGCCGGGGCCATCTCTTTCGGCGGCATCTTTTCGCTCTCCTTCCGTGGCCGCCGCGGGCTGCTGAGGCTTAGAGACCCAGCCCAGCCCGGCTCAGCTCCCTCAGGGCCGGCCTTGGCACGGCCGCCCTGGCCCAGCCCGGCTCTCCGGAGGGCTGGCCCTGATCTCGGCCCCTCGGCCCGGCCACGGCTCCCGGGGCCTCCCGGGGGCCCGGGCCCCCTCCCGGCCCGGCCGCGGTGTTACCTCATGGTTCGGGGTCCCGGAAAGAGGGCGGGTCTCCCAAGATTCCTGTTTTTAAGCGGTGTCCCAGAGGGTGTACCCCTTTTACCTGATTGGCCAGCTTAGCTGTTAGTTCTAAAATGGATTAACAATTGGTTTTTTTCTTATCATTTATGCTAAACCAATACAGAGGTGTATTCCCAATATAGGGCCAAATTTTAAGTCTGCATCTGCCAAATTTGAAGTCTGCTCTGAACCACTGGTTTTACATATAGTGCTATGACCATAATGGTACAACTTACTATGACTGCTCTTTATTTATAAGGCGAGGAAACAAGTGTTAGCCCATTGATTAAATAAAAAGCACTGAAAACAGCATATTGATTTTGGTTGAATCTTTATGCTGCTTTAAGGTCTCAGTTCTGAGCTGAAATCAGTGTGAGTGGTCTCTGGCATTGGAGCATGTTCCAGGCACTCAATCTAAGCTGACCAGTTTAAACTAAAAGTACTGTGAGGAATCTTTGAAAAAGATGCTGTGAGAATGTTTTTCTTTTTGTTAATCTGACTGCAGAAGATGTGGAGCATGTGATGTTTAAAAAATGAGCTAACTACTAACAGCTTGGATTGCTGAGTTGATTTCCAGGAGTTGGTCTAACTACTGCCCTTCCCCCCATTATCTTAGTCTTCACCTCATTAAAAAAATCACAGCTTTGTAACACAAAGTGTCTGCTGTGATGAATAAACAACCTATTTTGTAATTCACAGATCATTTAAACTCTAGCAATTTCTTATTAATCTTGATAGCACAGTTGACAGACCAGACAAGTATATATAAAAAAAAAAAAATCTTCTGCTTAAAAAATTTCTGGTAGATGCAGAGACACATAGAATTGCTCCTAAAATCTCATTAAACTGTCATTTTTCCTTTCTCCTTTTGCTAATCATCACAGCATTTGTGTAAATTGAACTTTTTCTCCTTGCATTTTTCTGACTGGCTTGTTCAGAGACAGTACAATCTTACTGTGTGCTCTGTGAGCTAATCATGGGAATGATGGCACTTTCATCACTGCAGTGTAGCTTATTAGATGAAGCTGATGGTAACTGTGCATGTACTACCACACTAAGTTGGAAGATGTCTTCTGGAGCTACTTCTTGCATCTGCAGTGCTACAGAAAAGGTCTGGGGTTGGATCTGAGTGCTGACCACCTGGTCTTGGTTGCTCTTGTGGGTTAGCCATAAACGCTTAGCTCACTTCCTATGTTCTGCACCACTCTGACTAACTTTCTCCAGAAAAAAACTTCAGTGTTGCTCTTCCAGTGGTGCTCCAGAGGGCAGGGTAGAAAAAAGACTGCAAGAAAACAGTCATCTGGTATAGGCTTATAATGCAAAGCCTGCTGAGATGGTATGCTTAACCTTCCTCCTTCCCTCAGGCCATACTGGCAGATAGGCAACACATACTCTGTTTCATGCTCTGAAAATCCCTCACCAGTGGGCTGCATAAAAGTCTTCCCACTTCTTTATGCACTTTGAACTGAGACATACAAAATAACGGTGTGGTGTCATGGGACTCCTGGAGCTTGAGGAGACCCAGGGCCGAGGGCAGTGTTGCTGAGGGAGCCCTTAGATAAGCATGAGCCAGTCTGTGCCTGTTGGCCTCAGGGCCAGGGGTCAGCCTCGGGCCCTCTCTGTGTTTAGCAGCATAAACATAGTAGGGGATTGGACCCAGAGGCAATCTTTGCTGAAGGGTGTTAGGTGATCCTATAACAAATTTATTGAGCTCCAGAAGAACTGATGGATGCATTGATCCTGCAGCTCTGACCAGGTTCACTGTTTCATGACTAAAAATCTTCCAATTTCCACCCTACATTTATCTGTGGTTAGTTTTTAGGTTCTTGTGTGTGCCAGCAATGTGCTTTTCTTATCCACTGTGGTTAACCCTTCCTCTCTCCCTGTGCGTTTACTGGTAATAGTTACCTTTTGAGCTTCTATTGTGAGGTTAAACAAGTCCTGTCATTCTTGAATTGTGCTGTATCTTGACACTTGTTGGTTTGAAATTCACCACTATCTTGATTACCTGCAGTATATTATATGTATCTATCTTACACCCTCAAGAGTGGGTTCTGCTCAGCTCACTGTTAGGGGCACTGTTGTGCTTGATTAAGAAATCCAGGTGTAACCTGAGCTGCTACTGGGAGAAGGCATCAAAAGGTGTTCACCTTTCCTTAGAGGATGCAAACATTTGCAAGGCATTTGGATATTAGAGGAATAGTGATGTGGATTCCCTGTATTGATACTGTGCATTCCTTATGAGACTCTTGAAGTGAATAAGGGCTCTTCCTTCTAGTTGTGGTGTATATTTGAACAGCATAGCCTTCTTAGATCAGAAAGCACAGTGTTTTGCAGAGTGCTGTTTTTCACAGCACAAAATCAGGATTTTGTCATTATGTTGGAACTAGCTCCAGGCTGCCAGTGACAGCAGCAGGGATGTGTCTGTGCACATGAGAGAAATGGAAGGCCAGTTTTACTGATGTTATTAAACATTTACTAAGATGTTATTAAAAGCTCTTCCTGAAGTATTGTGTTCAGTACTATGTGCAGAAGCTTCTTAATAATTAGGCAAAATTCTGTCTTTCAGAGTCAAAAGTGTGCCCTCTGTTTCTGTCAGAGGAATCTGAGGATTTGTTGGTGCTCAGTTTCCTCTCACCAATCATAAAAAATACTACATTTTTCTCCTATTAACACAAATCTTCCCACTAAATCTAGCTGCTGTGCTCTTGTTATGCCCTCTGTCTCCACTCTAATCTAAAAACATCCATTTGACAACCAGTCTCTAATTAAGGGTTTTAAATTAAAATGACTGGCAAATTTAGAAACCTCTGAGCAATACAGAAAATATTGAGTAAGTATGCTTACAAATATTTATACAGGTTCAAATATGATAAAATATGTGCTGTGGCAAAAAGTATGCTCTAATTGAACAGTACCTGCTGTGTAAAATGAAACAAACTGTTATCAACATTTCCTTGTGTTAGGATTATGAGCTTTTTGTCAATTTTTCAGAGAAATGAACACTCAACAATATTCAGGCAAATGTTACTTTTATAGAAGCTGTTATTTTGACAGCACAGAATTTGATAAGGCACTCTGAAGAAGTGTGCCTTATCACTCTCTCCAACTGGCAGTGCAAAGATGAGGCTCCAGCTGGGAAGGGGTTCTATAGGAGATGGTCTCCACTGACAGCCACTCGCTCTTGTCCTGCATGGATTTTTGTCCAATTCTGGTATACATACATCAAATCTGTAGAAATTTTGGAGATTTAGAAATAACAATTCCTCTTGTTCTACTTGCCCACTAAGAAGCATCTCTGTGTTCTGCTAGGAGTAGGGCCAACTTGGAGCAGGATGAGAAAAACTGTGAAATAGGGTAGGTTAGCTAATGCTGCTCAGGTTTTGAGAGGGGGGCTTCTCTGGTCTGACCCAACCAGTTTTGTGATGTTCATAAATGGGGTGAGTGGTTCCTGTCTTCACTTCCTGGTTCTCTTTATTCATGGAAGAAAGCAGTGAGGCTGGGCTGCCATTTTCCTTACTGCAGTCTGAAGAGGCTAGGACTCCCAACAAATCTGCTGCTGCTATCCTTGCCTCTGTGCCCTGACCACAGCAGCTGCTCTTCTCCAGCACACAGAGAGAGAGAGAACAGCAGGAAGGGCTGAGGGCAGTGCCAGCCCAGCGTCACTGTCCTGCCTGCCCTTAATGCAGTGACCAGCAACCATCCCTATGCTTTCAAAAAGGTTGAAAAAAATAGATGTCATTCCACAAATTCGAGGTCTATCAGCCACTGCCCCCAATGGTTGTCACTCCAGGCTCCATTCCTTAAAATAATGTTTGGATACCTTCTGTGGTTCTTGCTGTGTTCAGTGTCAGAGTTCCAGCAAGTAAAGTATAAAAAAATTCTTTGTCTGGCTCAATTAGTAGTTAATAGCACTAAAAAATCATTCTCTATAGCCTTTCCTCTGACTGTTTTTTTTAAAAGGTCTTTAAAGTTGTGGTGGTCCCTAGCATGCTCTTCATCAAGCATGTAAGCCTTTAAACAGTATTAAACACTTTGACTAGTCTTGTGGTTCTTACAAAATTGCTAGTCAGAACATGTTTAGAATGTGGGAAGAGTACTTCTGACTCTGCAACCCACTGGGAACGTGCTCATGTTAAGTGTTCAATCCTGAGAAATTACCATTTACAGGGTAAGAAGGGGTCTCCTATTTACAGGTGAGCTTAAGGATGAGTACTACCTCAGCTGTGCAACACATACCAGCATGCAATGAAAAGAGACAGAAACACTAGCAATTAATACTACCAGTAATGAAGCAGTCATTCATCGGCTTTTTTCTTTCCCCCCCCATGAACATAGTAGCAGGTGGTGGGAATGTCAGAGCACACACTTAACTTCTTGTTGCATGGTTATTTCTTCAGCTAATGAAGCCTTTTGAGAATACTTTCCAAGCTACTTTTACAGAATGGAAACCAGTGTTGTGGACTTGATATTATGTTGGCTATAAGTGAATATTTTTTTTAAAAAAGCCAAAGCTGTGGAGCCCCTCATAGGGTATTGTAAAAATTATTAGTTTTACTAGTCTGCTTAAAGATACAGTATTCAGAATTCTGAAGACTCTGCACCTGTGAAAGGTTATTTTAAGTTGGCTTCTTACTATCTCAGAGAGGAAAAATTGTTACTATTAGCAGGAGCATTTAACAGCTCAGAAAACTTCATAACACCCCAAATGTAAACTAGTTAGTCATTAATAAGAGGGATTTTTGACTTCTGGATTTGTTTTCTGTCTCTCAAAAAAGCTGGGCAGGTCTGTAAGGAAAATCTGGGGGTAATAGACCTATCTTACCTGGTCAATGCCTATTTGTCAGAGGGAGGTGAATATGAGTGAGAGGGAATTAAGAGTGATGGGACAAAGCCTAAAAATACTTGTCTGATGCCAGCACCTTCTTAAGAACCATCTGGCGTCATATCCCTTTATAAGTAGCAGACGTCTAGGGAGATGCATAAAACAAAGACACGTGTAATGATCGTTCCCCAGAATCTACTTTCAAATCACAGCAACTGAGACCAAGTGGTTTGGTATTTAATAGCCCAGTAGACTAAAAAAAAGTAATACTGGGTAAAAAATGATGACTTCTGGAATCAGTGCAAGGTTCTGGTCCTGTACAAGTTTCTGCAGTAAGTTCAGTTAGAAATACTTGGTTAGGCACATGAAAAATGTACCTCATTTTCTATTTGAAATGAAAACTTGCTGGGTTTGTTGTAGACTTAAGTACTTTTTGTCTTGGAATGATTAGTCTGTTGTTTATTGCTGTCTCTGTGTCTTCTTTACACATGGGATAGTTGTAATTTTTCTTAATTTCAGATTGTGTGAAGATGGTCAGGAGGCAAAAATTTATGGTTTTCCCTTGGTCCAGCTGATTATCTTCTATAAGTTGTTCTTGGCCTGACCTTGTTTTAGCTTGGGAAGAGGTTTGTTGTTGAAAGTTTGTAGAAGTCTGCCAAAACAACCTTTTTCTCTCATTAGTGCAGGAAGGAAACTTGTTGCAGTACTAATAATAAAACTTGTTTGGTTTTATGGCTGAAGATTTGAGTTTTAGTGAAGGAAAAATATTTACTGAAGGAATTAATTTTGTTTCTTTTTTAGTTTTGGAAGCCTTTAAAAACAGCCTTCTTTCTGGAGGCCTTCCAAGTTTTAAACTGCTGCCTAGAACATAAATATATTGTTCAAAGAAACTTAAAAGTGATGTTTCTGTCCTATTGACATAACCCTTCTTCCAGTTGTGGAAATTATGTCACTCTGTTACTCAATCCTCCATAGCCCCAGAAAAATAATTCTCTGGCTATTTATTGTAAAGGCTTTATAAGATTGGTGCAACTTAGGAATATACTTGGAGTTCAACCTATTTTCTAGTTTTTCTAAATGTATAGGTTCATGTAACTGCATCTCTCATACATTTAATGGCATCTATTTAAAATACAGTGTGACCCAATAACAGTTGCAATAGAAATAGTAAAAATAGTGAAAGAAGCCTTAATGTGATGGTTCTTGGCTCTTGGTTATTATTTTTCTTTTTCAATTTCCTATCATTCGTGTTGGTTTCTGGCTCTACTGGTTATGAGAAGGTATGTGGACAGCATAACACGGGCATGGTAGAAGCCAATACTGAGCTTTCTTTTGCAAGTGTTTGGTCCTTTGTGACTTGTCTGCATGGGAAAGTTTGTGCGCGGTAAGTTAGGCTGTAAATTTATAGTGCATTAGCTGTTGTATAGAAAATTCCATGTAGACATTTAGCGCATATGGAAAACATTTCCATTCAGCAAGGATTCCTGCGTGTTGAAGGTACTGCACTCAGTTATTTGTGTGGTGAGATCATTCACACAGAGGTGAGCATATAGCACCAAGTTTACTATGAAGTTGTGCTGTGAAACTTGGTCTTTTTTGATTTTCACATGGGCGCAAGGGAGAAGAAAATAACTTAAAAAAAAATCTGTTCTTCAGAACAAGCAGTGGAAAACCTCTTAATGTTGTCTGCACATGCAGGTCTCTAAATGATCTCAAACCCACACCACAATTCAGCATCTGTTTAAGAAGTCAGGGCAGCAGGCAGTTTCTTAGTAGGTAGGTATATAAATTATCCAACTTGCTATTATTCCTAGGAGTAAACAGGAAGTTCTCGCAGAGATCCTAATGTTTTTTCAGAGCTTGATTGTGGATGACACAGAAACTGCGCTCTTCTCGGCTGTGTTGGTAACACATTAGATAATCTGCTCATGTGTACCTTATGAACACCGAAACCCTAAGGGGCTGTCTGTCTAGAAAGAGGTATTGTGTTATGGTGGAGTAAGGCAGGATGGTCCATTGCTACCTGGCCTATCTCAAATCCATGGAGAAACACACAACTTTGTTTTCTTGCTTGTGAAGTCTGGCACCTTTTAATGAGCGGTAAAGTCACTCTAATATTAAAGCTGGATGTTTTTATGGCTGAGTGTGTCTTGTGTGTTCTGGGGGTGGGAGAATCCTGCAGCAGCAGCACTGAGCCATTCTGAAGCCCAGAGGACAGAGCTGCTTGGTTTTACTTGGCGATTCTGCTGCCTTTAAGAGCGCACAGCGCGCTCCTACAACCATAAGACTGTTGCTGTCTGTGCATGTAAACACATAAATGAGCTGTTTTATACTGGCAGTTAGATACTCCAGAGAGCTGTGAAGCTGTGAGATATTGCTTCACTAAGGGTGGTTGCAATGGCTTGGCCCACAGCCTACGGCTTTGTTGCCTGCAATAGGTGTTAGCAAATGGCAGTGCTAATGCACTTAATGATATCATTACTAATCGGCAGCCTGGTCAGAACAATTGACCTTCATTGATCTTGGTATTTCTGCTTGTATTTCTTTCTCTTGCCCTTTATGATAAGCTGTGCAAGCTATTTGCCTTTGAAAAGATGCAAGCAGTTATATTGTAACACTTTAATTTTAGTTTGACCGATTTATTTTAATTATCAGTATTATGAATTGTTTCTTCCCTTGTTTAATCAGTGTGCCATGCCGAATTGAATGCCATCATGAACAAAAACTCAGCTGATGTGAAAGGCTGCAGCATGTATGTTGCCTTATTTCCATGTAATGAATGTGCAAAGCTCATCATCCAGGCAGGTAAGCAGTAGTGCCAGCTTGCTTTTTCAGGGTTGCAGTGCTGCCTGCTCATTGGTATCTTCTAATAGATCTATTTGATGTTAAATTGCTGATGTTAGATCTAAATTAATTGCACTGTCAACCTCATAAGATGCTACTTGTGGGGTTTTTTTGCATCTGAATGGTGCCAAATTTTTCCGGTGCTAATTGCATCTACTGTGATTTTAAACGTGCTTCTAATTTAGGTTTGTAACTTCTTAGACCAGGAGCTGCCAAAGAACAACACAGGCATTGCATATAATTACTGTCAATTTTACTGTGCTCTGGCATATTGAATAGAGTAGGGCAGAAAGAAATAAACTTCTGCATGACAAAAGGTCTCTTGGGAGTATATACATGAAATTTTAATTTGAATGTGATGCATGGAAGATATTTGAAGATTTTAAAATATCTTTGCTCATAAATGTCATAAGATTTCTATGATCCTACTTTAATTATGTCTTTCGTTAAAATTATTATAAATCTGTGCCACTGCAGCAAGTGTGCTGGCCTAAATGTGTCCCCTTTTTTTGAGATTAGGCAGTATCTGCAGCAGGCTTCAGTTCTGTAAAAATCTCTGCTTAAAGTAGCATGTATTTTGCTCACTGAGTGAAATCATGCTGTCCCAGCATGGATTGCTGTTCTGGGGAGTGTCTCTCACTACTAATGGCCACAGGTATATACGAAGAATGCAGCAAACAGTACACTTTTTTATTTTGGTTCAGTATGGTTTGAAATCAAGAGAGGTGAAGAGGGAAAGATGATGGTATTCTGCATTTGTGCTTCATACAATTCTCTTACTTACAGAATCAAAATCAAATGGTCTTCAAGGTAGATTGGCTGCTTGTTCTCAATGTAGTCACTCATCCTTTTCCTTGGGCACTTAGGTCAGCACTAAATTGCAATGTATTGATATTCATGCTATCTGGCAAACACAGAAAGATGATCAGCTGCGAAACGCTTGTGAATTCTCTATTGAAGCCTTTATATTTCTCCCCTGCCTAAGTGATTTAGGCAAAGATCATTCAGCAATTTTACACGGCATCCATTTGTGAGTAGAAGGGTGCCAAGGAGTTGTAGGGCATGTGGATGAATGCTGCCTCTTCTGATTTTGTGCACCAGACATTACTATTTTTTTTCAGTAATGGAATTCTCACTTTTTTTCTATGTGACTTCTGTAGGCATAAAGGAAGTTATTTTCATGTCCGACAAGTATCATGACACTACAGAAATGACAGCTGCACGGCGAATGTTTGATTTGGCAGGTGTTATATATAGGTGAGAGAATTAACTTTATTTTTTCTCTGGAATGGAAGAAAAGGGGGGTGTGAAAGAGACCAACTTTAGGGCAAATGTATTATTTCTTTCAGTCATGTAGCATTTTATTCCTCTGTAGTGTTTGTAGCTGATTTGCTCTGTAGAAGGACTGGATTGGCAAACTGTTGCACCATTCTTTTGTCTTGTATATGGTTAAAGTTCAGTTTTGAAACGTTTGTACGAGAAAATGGTCCATGACTCATTTTGTTCTTGGACTGCAAGTGAAATTGTCAAGGCCGTGGTTATTTGTTACATTGTACTCGGGAGAATCTTCCTTGACCCTGCTTGGAGTAGGAGGTAGTGCTAGATGATCTCCTGAAGTCCCTTGCAACCTGAATTATCCTGTGATCATATGAGTTGGACTGAAACCACCGATTTTTTTTGTTGTTTTTGTGGATTATTCCATTCTTATTGAAATTTTAGTATCTTTTTGCTGCAGTCAATTTGAGAAGGTCTCAAACAAGCCGCCTATAATTAATTCTTGGTACTTACAGCTGTTCATCTTCTTTGGTCAGCTTCTAGGTGAAAAAAGGGTAAAACTTGGGATATTTGCCTTAAAGTATTGATAATATGAAAAATGTTTTAAGAGTGGGGTTTTTAAAGACACTGACAGAGATACCTAAAGACAATCTGTTCAACAGCGAGTTTGATAAGAGTAACGCGCTGTGGATGAGGCTAATTATGTAGTCAGAGAGGCTTTGCAACTCTAAAAAGTTTTACAGTATTAATATAAAGACTTTGAAAAATTTGCAAACATAACAGTTCTGACAAATAAAATTTTAGGACGAAAGATACCTACTGGGCTAAGAAACATCCATGGAAAAACACAGCAGTACTTAAAATTCAGTTTTAGTCCTTCAATGTATTTCCTGTCTACTAAGATTATTTGACTAAGAAGCATAAATCATTCTCTTGCAAGTCAAATCTTGTAACTTCTCCAGGGTGAGAAATGTTTCTTGCATTTCAGATCGCTATTTGGAACAAAGCATTCAGTTTCTGTGGTCAGCAGCATGTGCTTTCCTGCTTGACTGTTACTTATCCTTGTATCGATTGCTGAGGATGTAGGTGGTACTTAATGAATCTCTTGAACTCAACTGCAGAGCTTAATTAGGCACTAAATCCACACCATTTGCATAATCTTTTGTTTACTGGTAGACTGGAAAATATATGCTCAGTCCCTGTATACTTTCCTTGCTAATTGCTGTAGCAGATGCTGTAATGATAATAAAAGGAAACATTTTGTGGCAGTATTAATTTTAGAGTTCTAAAGTTACAATTTTTAAATTATTCCCTTTTAACTAGTTAGGGTTTTTACTAGTTTGATCTATTCCCCTTCCACAAAAAATATTTTTTATGCTGACACAAAGCTTGAAAGTGTTTTTCTAAAACTTGTCAGGAAAAAAAATGATCAAAATATCAATATTATCAAAATGTATTCAAATATCTTTTTTATATGCATACATATACAGAAGATTTAAATATTTTTTCTGGATACCTATATCTGTACCTAGATCTTTAAATATATATTAAAAATATTTGAAATAATAATATATATGAACAAAAATTGAAGACCTGGTAACATGATGCCACCACCTGCAGGTAAGTTGTTAAAAGTCCTTTGACTCTTGGGTAATTTATAAATTCCAATAGCTGAAGAATGTACAGGGTAACCCACCCCATGTGTCTTTTTGTCTTAGTCTTTCTTGTCAAGGTTTCTCTCAGTGTGGTGCACTATAATTGGCTGCCATAGAGAAGAAATCTACAAGAATCCAAGGATGTGTTTTTTGGGATTTTTTTATTCCTTCAAAAATCTAGCTGTAACTAAAGCAAGCAAAATGTTTTAACTACTTACTAACTAATACCTGTGTTTTTCTCTTTTTTTAGGGAATTCAAGCCAAAGTGTAACAAGATCATCATTGACTTTGATTCAATTAACAGCAGGCCAAGTCAAAAGCTGCTATGAATTATGTCTCATTAAGTCTTTAGAAGAGTGTGATTATCCTTTTCTAAAAAGCTGCTAATGCTTTTCATCTTGAATTAACTTGCAACTTTTTAATGGTTTCTGTAGCTAAAGTAGACTTAGAAGAAATCCAAGGCATAAAATGTCCCACTCACTTGTCATGTGGAATCTAAATCTACTTAAATTTTTTTATGCCTTTATCAAAGTTGCTTAAAAAGTAGAGACACGTAGATAAAATAAGTAAAGAAAACTGTTCTGATTCTTCCTGTATTCCTCACCACATGCTCTGATGGGCTGTCAGCATAGATTTAGCCTCAGTTTAACAGCGGTACTTGTAACAAGTAGTACGGTGGAATATTCTAATAGGTGTTGATCTCTCTGTTGGATATGTGGATCTTGAGAGTTGATCCTAATAAAGAAAAAAAAGGTTATCCATGCAAATGCTAATCTTCCAACTAGCATAACACTAATATTTAAAAGGTTTTACAGCTTTAGGAATGTGTGGCATTCTGCTTGTTAGCCATCAAATGAAGTGCTGAATTTTCTTTTCATTTCTATCTGTTATTGCCATACTTGGAGAGGGTTGAGAGAGGAAGCTGTTCTGAGAATTGTCCATGACAACTGAGCTTTGCGGTGCTTTCAAATCCTTGTTTTCCCCAAGACTCCAGAATTGAAGGGGCTTGAGGGAGTAAATAATTTGGTGCTTTACCTCTGGGACTTTGACACTGAGTTTGTTTTCATGTGTAAAAGAAAATTATTTTATTGGCCTAAGCTGTTCATAGTAATCCAACATAGCTCAGTCCTTAACTCCACCTGTAAGGTAACTGAATAATTTTTTGTCCTTTGAGAGAAATTGGAGATATTCAACCCATATTCATATCTGTGCCAAAAGATATAATTACGGTGTTAGCTTGTTTCCCAGTGCTGACATAGTACCTCCACTTTCATAAATGTTGCCTAAAATAATATCCTTTTTAATTTTATCTTGAGATCTGGGAATAGATTTGAATTCCTTTTCTCTAATTTGATTTTTAAAAATTAAATATGCCTAATGGCTTTGTTTCAACAACATTGGTGGTTGTTTGTTTTGATGGGGGTTTTTGTTTGGTTGGTTTTTTTTAATGTGGTTATACTTCAATGAGCTTTTATTTTCTCTACAAAAGCTTTGTTTCATATTTTGGGACATTATGTAATTTGGCTTCATACCAGTATTATTAAAGTCTTATTAAAATCCACTACATTGAAGTAGACTCATTATTATAATATTAAGTCATACACTTGGCTCCAGAGCGCTGCTGTTTTAGCAGTCATATGGAAAGCATATTTTGTGCATTTGTGATATTACATAAAGTATAATGTTTGTGAACCATTTGACTACTAAAGGGATCACTGCAATGTATTATGTGTTCATTTATAAGATAATTTCTGAGTTTCTTTTTCTTATAGCTGTTTTCCATGTCAAAATTGGTCTGTGGCTTAGAGCCAGAAAAAGAAATTTGCACATATGTGTGGAGGTGGGTAGCATGAAACATGAAAAATTACTTTAATAAAATGTCACTAAGCCAGTTTATGCACATCTTTTTCTTTGGTCTGAATTACTAAGTAGAAGCATTTTGACGATAGAATGGAGGGGAGAGAAGAAGCGGAATTTTTGGGTTTTGCAGCAAAATTGCTATTTTCTTCATATATAGTTGCTAATCCAAGTTCAGATTTTAAATGTATATGCATTGTATATGTATACTGTAAGTATTGCATGTTAGGCCTTGGATACTGTGAATATGTAATATGCATTAAAACTTGAAAATTTTTTGAACTAATGTCCAGATGTGTTTAGGAAAGTACCTTTTCTTTTATAAACATTTTTTTTTCCCCCAGGACTTCCTTGGTTGTGTAACAAAATAACAGTACTGGAGAAAAGGATAGAAAAGGATTTTAGAGTTCTCCTGGTCAGGTTTTGATCTGATAGAGGTACACATACAAGATTTCAGAGTAAGGGTCAGTTAACTCAGGCCAGTAAATGGACACCGATTTTGAGGGCAACTTTATGGAAAGGGAAAAAGAATATGTACAACTCTTGAGAGACTGTGTGCTTAGTTTGAGGGTAATGTTTTAGAGAAAATCTTAAAGAAGTTTTGATCCTTACTTTGTGCATGTCCAGAACTCTTTACACTTCTCAGTTTTTTTGGTTTTGTTTTAATGGTTCAGGAGATAGTGCTTTGACTTCCAAATAAAGAGCACTTAATAGAGGAAACAAAGAAAACAGCTAAATAGAATAAACTGTATTTCTGCTGCTGAAGCTCGAGTTCAAGATGAATAGAACCATTTGGAGTGGAAGGATTTCTAGAGGGTATTTAATCTTACTTCTTGCTGAAAGCATCATTGACTTACAGGTTAGATCCAGTTGCTCAGGCCTTGACCAGGTGAGTGTCTACAAGAACGGAGATTCTGCAGCCTTTTTGGTCAGCCATTCCAATTCTTGATGCTCACTGACTCTCCTCCTCTGTGACACAGGCATTGCAACAGGATCTGCTCAATGGATGCACAGGGATCCAGGTGGATCCTTTTCTTTCAAGCTGCCTCCCATCCACTGGGCACTGAGCCAGCTGGGAGTTGTTCTGTTCCTGGTGCAGGACTTGATCAAGTTCCCATCAGCGCATTCCTCCAGCCGCTACTCCAGCTGTACTTTGAGCCATTGGCCCTTTCATCCTGATGCTTCACCCACGTGAAAGTGCACAGGTCCTTCTGGGGCTGCCAGCACCCCTCCCATGGTAACCACGCCCCAGCCTGCCAGGGAAGGGGAGCTGACTGCAGGCTCAGGCCTCAGTCGGGATTGCTTGGAAAACCTGGTACAGGAACCTGAAAAGAGGCTCTGGGGAGCACTTCGGTATTTTCCTTGGTACCGTTCACTAGAAGAAGTCACATTCAATAAAATGCTGAGATCCTATCCAGTTCAATATAACGTTGTCTTAACAGTTAAATCTAAATCCTGCCAGCATCTAGATTTTCCTTACAAATATTAGACCATTCCCTTGTCAGAAAACCCAAGGAACTGGCAGTCTTATTTACATAAATTTCATTTAAGAAAGGGTGGTTTCACAGACTGGCATACTGAGTAAAAGCATAATCCGCATCTTTGAAGCTTTAATCACTGACTGCATTTTATTGCTTTGTATATTAGAAATATTTTCACAAAGATTACAAAAAGTATGCTGTGACCAGTACAGTTGTTCTGATTTCTCAAATAGCTTGTGATAACACCGGTAAAAGCTCCATGTGCATAACTGCAGAAGCTGCAATAGTTCATCAGCTAACAAAATGACTCCTGCAGGGATTTTAAGCTGTTGACAACAAGCAAAAGGAGTAGAAATTCTGATTTGCCACCCTTGGCTTTTCTGTCTGAAGCTGGGTCAAAGGAGTCTTTATGCAAGTGAGTGAGGTGGGACAGGCACAGGGGCCTCACCCGAGGCCCTGAAGAAGCAATTGCAGGGGGCTGGGGCTAATTTCTCACCTGGTGCCTGGGATGAGTTTATGAGCTGCAGCTGGGGCTGCAGGGAGCAGGTGGGCTTTAGGGAGCCAGGAAACGGCTCTGGAGCAGCATGAGACTCATAAAGGAGCAGGCAGCAGTGCTCTAGTAACCCAACAGGGTTGGTTTGGGTTGCTGCAGTAGTGGGAGCACTCAAGAAGGAAGTACAGAAGTGACCACAGCTGAAAGACCATTTTTTTGCAGCTGTTTTTTCTCAGTTGCAGGTAAGAAAAAGATTTATATGCTAGAGAGCTGAAAGTGTGATATACCAACTCTCTTCAGTGGTGATGGCATAAAGGGTTTGCACCACTATAGCTTCTTTTAGCAGATTTATCTCCCTTCCCTTTAAAATCCAGGTTTATCTAATGTAAAACTCTCTCTGATTTGAGAACAGAGGGCTAAAACTTGTTTCAAGTGCTTAGTCTGCATCTACTTCATGGTCTTAGCCTTAGGAACTACTGAAATGTACAGTGCAAAAGCACTGAAAAGAGCTGTCTGTCTAAGAAACCCTATATGAAGCTTCTAAATCCACGTTCCCTTCCTTTTACACTTAAAGCACCTGTTTACTTTCTTTGGTTAGAAGGAAAGGAGGGATGGGGGAAGGAATGAGGAAAAAAATCATGAACTGTCTCTGTCTCATTCAAAAAACCCACTGCCTTCCTGGCATTTACAGCCGAGTTAAACATCTGTGAAAGCTTTAATGAGCATATGAGCATGTGGTTAATCAAGCTATGGAAGAGTGCAGCATTTGATTTTTTTTTTTTTTTTTTGTAGTAAGAGCTTAATCGCAGCAGCTTGCTTCCTAACATTGCTCATCTTCAGGAGCAGCGGATTTATGTCGTCTGAATGCTTCAAAGACACTGATGCAGCTGAGCTTTGAACTCCTTCCCTGCTGAGGAAGTATCCCAGGAGGAAGGTGCCCTGGGCAGCTTCCTGCCTGGAAAGCACCACCAGATAATTGTGGTGGGAGAGCTGCTGCCTGTCACTCCGAATAACAAACGAGAGGGGCACCATCCTTCTCTGAACTGTGCAGCAGGAGGGCAACACTTAAAACATAGATATGTGGGACAGGGTAACATGAATTTTGGTAATTTGTTTTGTGCATCTACCTGTTGGGTTGGGTTTTTTTGTTTTGTTGTTGTTTTCGGTTGGGGTTGTTGTTTTTTTTTTTTTTTTTTTTTTAGGAGGAATTAAGGAGTAGGGGCTGGAATGAGAAACTGCTACTTCTGTCTTGTATGCTTCAAGATTTGTGTTGGAAAATCTTACCCTGCCAGGGCACTCCCCCTGCTAAGTATGAGACCAAAGAAAGAAAATCAGGCTCGATGTGCTGGATTTTTAGTTGTTGACATTATTTACTGTTAAAAACCTCTGCCCTGAGGAGAATGAGCATAATGTGCTCCAGCAGCAAAATATGCATAATAAAGAAGCAATTACCTACGGTTTCTTGGGATTTCTTATGCAGTTCTGTACCTCCCTACTCCTTCATTGTTTCAAGCTAATGCGTACTTCAATTCTGCCATGCAAATATTCAGGAAGGCTCCATGCACCAAAGGAGAGGAAACGAATTATATTCAAATCACTGCTTCAGAGGTGTAAGTTGTGTATTGGTTTGCCAGAGACCTGGATACATTCTTTAGCTGGCTGTGTAACTGCTGTTGCTGTTTGTTGACTTGGGCAGAAGTCTTTTATGTGGCATATCTTGTTGCGAGAGGGTTTTCTTTCCTCCACTGACTGCTAATCAGAATGTTGCTGGGTAAACAGGACTGATTAAATTTTTTAATTTTGTGTTGTAAACAATATGGCACTTTAATATTTTTCCTGTTATTAAAGATACTACTAATGATGCATCTAGTGTTTTGTGGTACAGTTTTCATATTTATTACTTGAAGCACTGACAAGTTTTACTTAAGAGCTTCACATTCAGATGCCAGGATTTGTTTTCCACGTAGTCTCTTTTTTCAAGGACGACTGAACTGTTCGTAATTATATTGGATATGGGTTTTTTTGGGGTGGTTTTTTTTTTTTTTTAATCTCATTGAGAAGAAATGTTTGGCAACGGGAGACATCACACAGTAACAAACAGCCATATCATGCATGCCTCAGTCTAGGGGAATCTACTTGTTACTGTAACTTTGCTTTCAGAGGAAAAAAACTATGAGCTAATCAGGTGTGGAAACACTGTAAAAGAGTGTTGGTCGGTTCTTGGAGACTTGCCCTGAGGGGAAGGACAGGGAGACTAGACAGTCCTAGACAGCAAAATAAATTTGTGATGGGATGTTGAAGTCTAGGGATGGGAGGAAAAGAGAAAAGAAAGTATGTGGTTGCATAAGAGGTCTGTTACCTGTCAGGCTCTGGAAGGCCAAAGGAAGCTTGTCTGAAAACAGAGTAGGGGGTAAGAACCTCCCTGTGATTTGGTGAAAAATAAATGGAGTAACAAGGAGTGTGGAGAGTCTGAGTATATCAGACAACGATGTTCTAAAGTGAAGGAGTTTTCAAAGTGTCTGGGGAATGTCTGCCAAAAATCCCTGTTTATCTTGTGCTAACTTGAAGTATTTTTTTTTATGAATCAGACAGGCTTCGTATGTGCTTCTAGTGTGCCTGGTCACCAAGAGATCACTGAGGAGCACATGTGTGGTTGGTTTGTGGGAGTACACTGAAATTCCTGTGTAGGCTGGATGCAGCTGGGCTACAGCCTCTGTTCCAGGGAGTCCCACAGACAGTGACTGACCCTGTCATCTTCTCCAGAGCCTCTTTCCCTTCAGAGATTTCTACAGAGATGTGAGCAAGAGAGAATTGTGGCAGAAGTGGCATCGCCATGGGTGAGCATGGATCATTATTCACCTGGCAGGGCTGTAGGTCTCTGCTCCTTCCAATGGCCTTTCCTGAAATACGGGGTCTTGCAGTACTGTTGCTGCCTCTGCTGGGTCATGTTGTGTGGAGAAGAGTGGGAGCACGGTGAGCACTTCCATCTAAGGGATACTTCTCTTCTAAGGCAACACTATGGTTCAGGTAAAATGGCTCTAGAAAGAGGATGTCCCTACTGCTCTTCCCCTTGTTGTTCATGCTGGCTCATCTTCCTGTTGGAAATGCTTCTATATGAGCATGGGTGAGCCAGGTCACTCCCCAGCAGGATACGTCTGCCTGAGCCTGGACCTTTGGCATCCTAGGCACCCTAGGACTGACGAGCCTAGAGAGAGGTCATTGATCATAGAATCATTAAGGTTGGAAAAGGTCTTTAACATAATGAAGTCCAACCACCAGCCTTAGAACTACCACCGCTATGTTCACCATTAAACTATGTCCTCAAGTGCTATATCCACACATTGTTTGAACACTTCTAGGGATGGTGACTCCAACACTTCCATGGGCAGCCTGTTCCAATGCTTTACAACCCTTTCTGTAATTTTTTCCCTTAATATGTAGTTTTCCTGGCATAGCTTGAGGCCATTTCCTCTTATCCTGTCGCCTATGACCAATTTCCTTTCAAGTAGTTGTAAAGAGCCAGAAGTTCTCCCCTGAGCCTCCTTTCCTCCACACTAAACACCCTCAGATCCCTCCTCAGCTGCTTCTCATAAAACTTGAGCTCCAGACCCTTCACCAGCTTCACTGTCCTCTGGATATACTCCAGCACTTCAATATCTTTCTAGCAGTGAGCGGCCCAAAACTGGAGACTGAGCTTGAGATGTGGCCTCACTGGTGCCAAGTTCAGAAAGACAATCACTGCCCTGGGGTCCTGCTGGCCATGCTATTCCTGATACAAGCCAGGATGCCACTGGCCACCTTGACCCCTTGTGCACACTGCTGGCTCATGTTCAGCCAGATGTCATCTGGTATTTCTAGGCCCTTTTCCACCAGGAAAAATATCTGGCAATGTTCTTGCTGTGTGGCATAATAAAATGGTACTTTCATACATTTGTGTTGAACAAAAATCTCAGTAGGCTGATCCCCCTGTTCACTTCTGGCCAGTTCTTTTTCTGTTGATCATAGCTTAGAGTGCAAGAGAGCTGCACCTACTCTGCTGTGAGCTAGGTAGCTTGTATAAGTGAGTTTGCATATTCCCCTTGCAGCTAAGATGAATATAGTACTACATATTTCCTGTTCATGACAGAAAAAATATGTGCTCAACTATCCTTTAAGTCAGTGGGGCTAAAGCTGATGATGTACTTACATCCCTTCCTGACCCAAGGTCTATAAAGAGATGGAGCCTGATGTCCCTATTGACATTCAAATATCTCCTCTCTGACAAAGTCTGAGAAAACAGAGCTTTACAGCTCAGTAATAAATATTCTGATTTGAGATTCTGCCCTCAAGTGGGGCTACACATTACCTGGATTGATTTTAAATGCACTTTTAGCTTAGACTGAAGTAACTAAGTTATTCTTTCACATATCCCCAGTGAAGTTGGGAATGGACTGGGGAAGAGCAAAGGAAAGCTGTTTCAGGCCACAGTTTTCTCTAATGGGTAACTCCCTATAAAGTCGAAATACCTGTGTGGAATCAGAGCTTCACTTTTGTTTTATTTCAACTGCTTGTTTTAAGGTTAAGGCAAAACTACCAGTATCAGGCACGCAGAGCAGAGGAGGAGTATTGAGCCAGATGAATGATGTTTCTGAAAATTTGGCATTCAAGGGAGAGGAGGTCATGCATTCACACACCCAAATGTGTTTTCTTTCTAAAGAGAAATCTCCAAAAGAGAGAGAGGGCAGATTATGATATCATCTGTGGGGCTTTTTTCTGTCTCTTTTTGGTTTTCTTTTTTTTTTTTTTTAACCAACTGGCAGCTTCTGGTCCTGGTACTTAAAATTCCTTCTGGTCCTGCTAGTTCAAACTCTCTGGCAGTAATACTTAATTTCTTCATCCATGCCATTTTTACTGACTACAGAGAGTCCTTTCCAGCGTGCATGCCTATACACATGTAGCAGACACCTCTGGTCCCCGCTCTCCTCGGCTGTGCTGCCCAGGAATGCCTGCAGATTGGGCAGTAACATTCAGATATGAGCAGCAAGCACTGCAAAAAGCATGTCAGCCTACATGGGTTGTCTGTTCTGATTTGAAAAAATCTGTTGAAGGATGCAGCAGGGGAGACAGGCTGCGGAGAGAAACTTAGGAGGCCAACTTCTAAAAAGGGAAGCCTCTCAAAAGAGCCAGGAGTTGTGTTTAAGGAAGGCAGATTGATCTCCTTGATGTCAGTCAATGAGACTTGACAGATGAGCAAAGTTTAAAAAAAAAGAAGTTTATCTCTAACCCAGAGATAATGTTAAAACCACTGGAAGTAAAGTGAACAGAAATTGCATGCTTGGAGCCTTGGCCCTGTGCCGCGGCCGAAGGTGGGAG
>WBMY01012408.1:113-28008 GCA_013397315.1 Donacobius atricapilla
GGAATACACAGGACAGAGAGTAAAACAGACTTGATTAGCATAGCTGGTTTGATAACCAAGATGCCATGGCAGGAACAGAGTTTTGAAGATTACAGAAGATGGGATTAGACCTGCTTACGGGAAGAGAAGTGATTCAATCAAACTTCTGCAAGCAAAAGCTGTTGTAAAATGTATGAGTTGTCTGTGTGATTTTTAACCTGATTGTTGTAGTGAAAATTATTAACCTTTCTGAAAGGGCATATAAACTTTTGGAAAATCTGTGTAAAATGAAATTCTGATCACTGAATCAGTCTTCCTGTCTCTCTATCAATCGTCAATACATGCTCTGCTGTGGGAAGGAGGTAGAGCTCGGAAAGAGGGAGAGATGAGAGGAAGGTGTTTTTAATATTTGTTTTTATTTCTTTGATATTTTAATAATAAATTCAGTTAACATTCTGAAGCTGAGTCTGTTTTGCCCATGACGGTGCTTGGTAAGTGATCTCTCACCGTCTTTATCTTAGCCCATGAACCCTTCATTATATTTTCTCCCCCGTGTCCAGCTGTGGAGGCAAGTGATAGAGAGGCTTTGGTACATGCCTGGCATCCAGCCAGGCTCAACCCACACAACTACATATACAGATATAAAATATCTGTACCTTCCATTTTTTGCTGTAAGCATAGTTCCTGTACTGTGAACTTACTCACAGATTGGTGTATTTTCATCTGATCCAATTCTTCTTCAAGATTCAGTCTACAAAAGTGGGAATAGAAAAATAGGTAGAATCACACAGATGCCACTAAAATCATTAAAAAAATTAAACCAAACCCATACCAACATATTACTGGGAATAAAGTTGTCAACACCCATGAATTAGTTTTAATTTGACAACACTTAGCATTACTTCAAACATAAGGAGTCCTTTGCACAAAAGCTTTTTAAAAAGTGTAAATCACTTTAATTTCTAAAATTCAGAGACAATGCTGATTGTAACATACAAGAAGTTTCAGCCCATCTTTTATACGCACGTAAATGTTTGAGATTAAAAGAAGAACAGTAGGCAGTAGAATCCTTTTAAGAGGTAGATATATACCCTGTCTCAGGGGAAACTGCCAGCCAAACTTGTGAAGATATATCTTATGATCTAGCAACTATTCAAGAACTTATTAACAGAATCATTCCTCCCATTTTCCAGCCCTGATTGACTACTATATTACTACAATAGTTTATCCTGTAATATCAACCAGCTAAGGTCTGCACAATAAATTGAATTTCTTTCTTTTCAATTTAATAAAATTACATACAAATAAAGTTGCCAAGATACCAATACTAAAGTTTCAAAGTCAGATTGGGGAATGATAAAAAGAAAGACATTAATTTAAATTGTTTATTTATACTTGTGTTTTCTGACACATTCTCTACATAGTTGTACACTATTTCAGCAATAAAACCCCCCCAGTTTCAGCCAAAGATCATACAGCACACAGAACAGAGCACAGTCATTTAATAAGCAACTTTTGCTTAAAATATGGATGCATTTCATTCACAAATACAAATTATTCTAGCTCTGTTGTGAAAGCTTGACTGCTAGTGTTCTCACTTATTTCAGTTGTACTCTGAACAGCAGCACCTGTTTCACTGGAAATTTATGCTTTACCCTACTTTGCCCTCCAAAATAAGGCACAATAAAAAAATCTGGCCAAAATACTTGCTAACCTAAGGAAAGGATTTTAAAAAAGAAGCCTTTTAGTATACACATTATGTAAAGCATATTGTAAGTCAAATGCACCTCTGACTCAGCTGTAAAACATGAACTACAAGAAAATTATAAACATGAAAAGTTAAAGTAACTTGCTTTTGCATGACACGTAAGAAATCCAGCTAATTTCAGGATCACTCATCAGCCTTCACAGGCTGACTTTCCTTGCTGTTTCTTTTCTTTTCTTTCATCCTCCAGAACTCAGTCATCATCAGTTTCTATTACACAGACTACAGTGGCTTTTATCTCCACACTGTCTTAACTCTTCTCATCATGTTAGCTTTTTGCACTGAGTGGTAAAATATTTCCTTGAAAAAAACATTGTTTATGTAATTAAAGACTGAAACCAACTTGAAATGCTTCCTGCTTGAACCTCTATCTTCTGAACAAGTTACTTTTCAACTTTGAAAATGTTATTTGAATGAATATGTTTATGAACATATATACTGCCTCTCTAGACACTAATTGACAAGCATGCAATAGTAAACTTCTACATATATATTTTTTCTTTTGGCTAATGGAAGATGTGCAGAAACAAACCAATTATATTAAATAAGTTAAGGGGAAATCTATAGTCAGAATAACTGAAGTGCCACCAAATAAATCCATTTATCTATAAAATAATTTTATAAAATAAAATAAATTTATTTATCTATAAAATTATCTATAAAATNNTAAAATCATAACTGAATTTATGCTTTATCCAAGATGGAAAAATTTTAGTCAAGTCCAAACCAAAAATTACAATGTGCAATACAAGATTCAAGCCATCCAAGTCAATGACTGGCTTGCATGAATGTTAGAAATGCCTAAATGGCTTAGTCCAGTCCCAAGTCCAACCATAAGTAGTACTATGTCTCCAACAGATGCAAAAGCAGATGCTACTCAAGAAAGAGTAGAAGCCTAACGGTTTCTGCAGTGTGATTCCAATTTTTCACCCTGGAAGTGGCACACAAGCCCTGCTCTTCATTTCTTCTGTTTTAACTGGTTCCCAGTCGTCAAAAAGACCTTTCCTTCAATCCCACAGCAAAAAAAACCTTCTTTATAACCTCTCATGTGGAGCCTTGTTAAAGGCAATTTACCATACAGTTACTGCCACCCTTCTGCAACTCTATAGGTTAATGAAGCAGGATTTTCCTTCACAGGTGCCACATTAATTCTTCCCCAACAAAACTGTGTTGATCTGTGCTTAGTGATATTTCTCTCTTTGGTGCTTTTTGTTGGTTGGTCGTTTTGTTGTATTGGTGTGGGGATTTTTTGGTGGTTTTTTTGTTGTTTTTGGTGGGATTTTTTCGTTGTGGGTTTTTTTTTGTTTGGTTGGTTGGTTTTTGTGGGTTTTTTTTTTTACACATTCTCCCTTTCACCCTCATTTTCCTAAAGACTGACTGCCATCTTCTATGTCTGGAAGCTGTCAGGCTCACTGGTCTGCAGCTCCCTCTGGAGCCCATTCTGTAGATTGGGAGTTACAGTAGCACCCTGCCAGTCCACTGGCACATTGGCTGCTAACAATAGGGTTAGCGTAATTTCATACTTGGCTCCCTCATACTCCCGCATGTGAAGAATATTAACTTCAATATACTTATAAGTAACTACTGTACTTCACCTCATAACAGCTTTATAGATACTTCAAATAGGTCTAATGCCTTTGATCTATCTGCTGCAAAGCATAGACAAGTTGTTTGCATCTTCTAATCATCATTAGCATGGAAACATACAATCACAACATGGTTTGGATTGAAAGACATCTTAACAATCATCTAACACCAAAGACTGACCAAGGAAAAGACTGTTCTTCTAGGCCTTGTAAACCCAGTGTACCATTTTACACTGTTGTCATTAAGCAAACCTATGAACTTACGGTCTTCTTTTCCACTCTGTTTAAGCAAAACTTCACAGTTACAGATTAAGCCTCTTTGGAAACCACTCTTCAAGAGCCTTTTTAAGCTTCTCAGCTTCCCACCTGCATTTATCCTGTCCCTGTTTATTGGTCCTACCTGTTTCTCAATAATGCAAGCTTAAGTTTTAAATGCTTACCTTTTCCGTGTAAGGGCCATAAAAACTCCTACAGTCTCTAGAGTGAGTTCCTTAAGACTCTTTTTGGGCAGAGGATGGTTTGGAACTATTTTATTTTAATTTTTTTTAAATTATAGCACATATTTCAGGTAGGTTTCTGACGGGAGTTTTACCTCGACATTTCCCTAATTAGGGGTTTTCTGTCTCTCAGAGTCCCGTACCAGGGTTTAAAAGATGAGATGGAACCTGTAGCTTGGTCTTCAAAGATGTTTNTTTCAGCTACAATATCTTCCTTAACAGTCTCCAACCAATGTTTCTGTACTGCTTATTCTACTGTTTAGGGGTTGAAGAGTTCTTGACTGGTTGCTTCATTTTTATATGGTTTCCTTCATGGAAAGTGAATACCCCTAGGCCAGTTGATTTGGTGCACTCTCTTCTGATATTATTTAAATTAAAACAAACAAACAAAATACATAAACCCAGTACAGGCCTTCCTTCTTTCCCTAGTAAAGTCACTGAGCAAATAATCCTGGGAATAATGTCCAGTCACCTAACAGACAACGTGACTGAAAACACTACCACACATTTACTGTGGAAAAATCTTCCTTTACCAACCTCACTTTATCTGTAAGAGATGACTGTTGTAAGAGTAAAGGGAGAGCAGGCAAGAGTGTATGCCTTGAATTTCAAGGTATTTGAGAGGGTCTCTCATCTCCTTATTGCCAAATATTTGAGATCTGATTTGAAAATTAGATATAGTGTCTGTAAAATTGGCTGAACTGTTAGGTTGAAGAGATGATGATATGTCATATGGAGTACAACTGGCAGCTAGCAATTATACGTGTTCCTCAGGGATCCATTATAGAGCCAGTACTGTTTACTGTCTTTATTAACAACCTCAAAGATGTGCTAGAGTGCCTCACAGCAAGTTCACAAATGATATAACACTGAGGGAAGCATGAGGTTTCAGTAGAGGGCTGGACTACTGCTCACTGAGATTTCATAGGAAGTAAAAAAAAATGGCTGATGGGAACTTCATGAAGTTCACTCCAGGCAAAGTTCCGTTAGAAAAACTGTTTGGAAGAGGACATGCTAAAGAACAATTTGGCTCAAGACCAGCTTCACAGAAAAAAAAAATACATCCTTCAAACAATTATGATGAACATTAGCAGTGACAAGCCTCTGTGGTAAAGCCTAACAACATGTTAGCTATATAGGCAGGAGTCAGTTAATTTACAGAATTGATTCTACTCAGCATTTCTTGACAGCATGTGTGGCTGTGCCTTGTTTTAGGCTCCTCCAAGAAAGACACTTGCCTAAATAGATTAAGTATAGCAAAAGGGTGTCACAATAGCCAGAGATTAGGCATATGTTTGATGATGACAGAATGAAAGAAAACTTCCAACTACTAATACCCGCTTCCTTCTATCTCTGAAAAGAATTCCCTTATTGCAGGACCATTCTTGGTCCAACAGGATATTATCACATCAGTTAGAACACAGGTCACGTATTAGGTCACGTATTTCACTCATGGTCTCATTTAAGAGACTCAGTTCCTCCTGGTGAGTTCCTCTTTCTCTAGAGTTGTGCTCTTTGTGGCTGACTGAATAAAATGTCTTGTATGCAGAAAATCATACATGCCACACCACCAAACTGAATAAGCTGCATGCCACTGGGGGACTGCTACCTACATCCTGAGTGTAATTTTCTTGATCTTGGGGAGGCAAAACNTACATCAAACAATGGAAAGAAGAAATGTGTCAGGTTTTGGTCCTAACTGAGAAGGGAATTTCTTTGACCATTGTGTTTCATTTAGCAAGTGCTGAGCAAAGGGCACCGTTTATGGTTTTGTCATCTGAAACCATCCAAGACATAAACTGAGACTGAGAGACAGAATCTTTTAAGATATTTCAACAGTGGGAAAATGGTTTCTGTCTGAAGTGTTCCTAAGCTGATTGCAGACTTAAGGCATGGAAACTGAAACGAAAGCTGTGAACATTAATACTTGCCTTCTCCATCTTTTGACAGTAGAAACACTGAGAGCTGATGATGTTTCAAGACTCAGCAAGAAATGCCTTATGTTAATATCCATTTAACTGCATTTATACAAATTTTTTTCTCCAAGGATTTTCCATGGATTTCAAATTTTACAATTACTATAGATACAAACTACAAGTTTGATTTAAAAAAGGAAAAAATAAAAAGTATACTTTAAACTTTTTATACCAGATATCAATTAATTTTTCTCCTAATAAATCCAGTAGTCATTAAATGAAGTGAAAACAATTGTAAAATTATATTGCAGATTAGGTTCAGTACATTTCCTACTTTGGATCATAATACTAAGTGGCAAAGTACTTGAGCACAACTTTCTTTCCCAGGACAGAAATTCAGCAATAAGTGTATTGAGGAACTGCAGGAGAAGCATAAACCTACAAAAATTTGCCAACAGTCAACTTCTGCTATGGCAAGCAGTAACATCAAATATGGAGGATGCCTTCAGCTTACCCTCTGACAAGTCCCCTAATGCAAATGTATCAGTTGACAAGCAGAGTGCATTTTAGTTCTATATATATTTTTGCTTGAGCAAGAAAATACACACAGCATATTCCATTTATAAATTAGCATTTTTTGAGAAAAACAAATTTTCTGTCTTTTTTTAAACTGAAAGTTTAAAATCTGTCGCTGCCTGGTTGTATTTGTGTTATTTCTGTCAGCATCTCATAAACAATCTCAAGATTATGTCTACTAAACTGTATTAACCCCTCAAACTCCTAAGCATTATACAAGAAATGAGGAAGAACTAGAAACTGAAGTTCATTTAAAGATTAAACACCCGGAACAAAAGGAAGAACATGCTACTTGTGGGTACTCATGTGTTGCTAAGCAAAACATACACAACATCACAAAACATCACAAAAAAGTTCTAAACTGAAATACAAAAACGAGGTCTATGGTTATCACAACAGAAAAACAAAAAACTTCTCCATGGAAAAAAGTTTGTTCTGTAGACTCAGAGAAGACAAAACTTTGAACCATAATTCAAGAATAAATTATGGGATTTGAATACAATGAAATTATGCAAGTCAAGAGAAAAGGCAAAGGAACCTAAGTGTGAGTATTAACTGGTCACTTCCAGCTTAAAAATTCATATTTTTACACATTTTTTGTCTCTTGACAAAGTCAAAACTGCTACAGCATTTTCTTGTCTCAGTCACATTTCTGTTGTGTACTACTTCTATTATGCAACTCAACTTTTAAAAATGTCAGTTCCTGGGATATGTTTTAAAATAATAGAGAGATACCAGATACAAACTTTAGGCAAGTGTTTATCAAATACTGTGAACCACTTTGACAACTTACACAGTATTTTTTTATTGATATAGGAAGTAGGTGAAACCTTGCAGGTGATGAAAAACCACAATTCTGTAAATAAGCCCTTATCCATTAAGAAATTGATGGAAAAAATAGAAATAAAACATAACTAAATTTGAATGGGTTTTAAAAGTAATACAAAAACTGTTCAGAATTGTCTCTGTAAATTTACACAAATAACACATACATAAATAATGTCAGGCAAAGAAATAAAAGAAATACATATCAGCAATTCAAAACAAAAGAAAATAAGTAACAACTGAGTTAAACTTTTATAAAGTTTCTTTAAGTCAAAACTCAAATCTGCAATGGAAATTTCAACAGAGTGAGACATTTCTAAAAGCTTGAAATGTTGAAATTGCAATTATCACTCAGCCTGTATCTAGATGCACTTTTTTCATACGTTTATTTTATCACTAAGGGTTGGTTTTTTAAATCAAAAATATATAAAACATTTTCAAATCACGTCAAAAAACTCTTTTCTGATTGCACTTTAGGAGTCTTTACAGTCCTGATTAGTTTATATTTAAGGTTTGGGGAGTCCTAAAGAAGACTGTATAAATGGAAAATGTACCCAGAAAATTAGTAGTAACAACATACCAAATTTGCCAGGAATGAAGGTTGTGTAACTATGAGTGACATACATGACTGCTTATTTCTAATTTTAGGACTACACTAATCCTATGTCTGTCTACTAGACAAATTGAAAATGGTCTTTGAAATAACTATTCAGCTCCCACACAGACTCTTCAGCTTTTAAGATGATAGGAAAAGAAAAAAAAAAATAAAAAAGACTAGTTTTGCAGTGCAGTTGAAAGTAATAAAAAACTAGCAGAAAAACTGAAAACAGTCCAGAATTTATGACTTCTTCCAGAAAAAATGTCTCACTGTTATTTATACTCATATATTGTACTTTCTAGCACTGTTGCCAAGTTTAAATGATAGCCCATCAGATGGGGGGAAAGTGACTTAAAGACATAGAAAGCCTTGAAACTAATGTACTGCTTTTCAGTTTTATACGCACCTGAAACTGCTTAATGGCCTTGAGTCTTCTGCAAAAAGAAGTTATGCTGCTTGTAAGTATATCGGGTAAATTTTAGTGTATTTCTTCAGTAAGTCTTTGTCAACAATAAGCATTTTCTTACCTGCTTCCAAAACAAGCTGACCTTCTGACAATGTAATCCACTCTGAAGTATTTTTGAACATTGCTTTGTTGACAAGAAACACGGCAGCAGCAATCCTAGATACTCTAGACTAGTTTGTCAGAGAAGAACTTCCACCTCCAAGGAAGAGATACTGAGTCCTTGACGTGAGAGGAATCAGCATCCTAAATTAGCAGGAATCTACAGGCATTTCCTGGAAGACTATCAGGATCTTCTAATATAGTGGGTCAGAATTCTAATTGTGTTTTTACATCCTAAAAACAACCTCATATAACACATACATTTGTTTACTACAATTAACTTCGTGAAAAAAGTCATTCTTCTTACTTGAAACGCATAGAAAATGCACCATCAAGAGCAGGAAAGCATGCAGCATCCTGTTTTATGTAAAAATGCTTCATTTCTATCCTCCAACTATGATTGCCAGAGTCTCACTTGGCAGTATTAAAATGAAGATATGCAGAAATCTGGAGAGATCAAATCTATGTAGATAATAGTTTATGGTGGTATTGCATGCATTTTTCAAGGAACTGATCTTGACCCACAATTATAGATTCTGCTGTTTTCAGTATGATACAATATTTTGGGCTCTATTTTTCACAATGTAATACTTTCAATTACGCCTCCTTTTTTAGTTTTTTTCTTTAATACTCAACCATTTGGAATATAGAAAGAGGTAGCATATTAAAATTGTGCTATGGAATCACTTATGCTAAAAGAATTACTTCCAGTTTCTTTTAGATTATAGGTAGGCATCAGCAAGAAATTATTTGTAACAGTTGCTTACTTATCAAGTTATTAGAATAGAAGAAATGATCCCACCATCTGCATATAAGCAGGCCTTCCGCAAAATATACCTACTTACTAGAACAAAATATCCTAGTAGTCATCATTTTTAATTGTCAGCAGTTCTAAAGATATCATCAGGAGCCCTCATATAAACCATATAAAAATGAAGCTACATGTACACATGTGCACTTGGGTCTCAATGCATTAAAGAAAAGGTAATTTAGAAAGACAGCCTGAACTATAGCATAAACTTTCTCTCTGCACTTGTGAGTTTTAAGGGCCCCTTCCCTCCAGAGCTGCTGACCCTGGGTTAACCCATTGCCAGAAGACTCTAGTTAGTCCTCTAGCAAACAACTGCCTCCTGAGTAATAAACATCCCGTAAGTCAGCCATTGCTCATCAGCAGCTTTCAGCATTCACAGGTAAGACAAGCAGGAGACTTCTACACTCCCCTGCATACAGATAAAAGGAATTAAGAGAGCAGGCTCATGGCAGTCTAAAATAAACATCCAAACAAACAATAAGACATTTTTCCCATTTGTCCCAGGGAATTTTATCTGGAAAATAAAACCATGCAGAGAATCTAAATTCTAATAGAGCTGAATACATAAGATGGAATAACCCACTGAGGAAACCGACTCCTTCCCAAGGATTATATGTTGTAAAGACTGCAGCAGGATGACTCTTTGGAGAAATAAGCACAACCAACCACAATCTTCTAATGCATATAGTTGCTGGTATGGACAGATATCAGGGGGCTAGTCCAAGAGCTGCTGCAGCCAGGGAAGCCTTCCTCTGAGCCCATGAGGTTACCTATTGCCTTTTCAAATGTTTTCCTCCAGAGTCATGGATGACTGTTAAAAGACAGGAAAGCCAAAGTAAGAAAAAAATCAGACAGAAAAAGACTGCTAACCAAGTTTTACATGCTCTTTATCACAGTCCTTAAAAAGGGACAGCAGAATTGCTTATCACAGAAACCAAAAAAGTTCTAAAGACACTGGGTCAACATAGTGTCAAAAGATTTTTTTTCTTATCCAAAGCTTAAGTTAAATAGCCTAATAAATCCATGCAAGGAAAACAGAAGAGCAGAAGCAGCTCTGTTTTCTTCCCTTCAGAAAAAAAAGGTGCTTGAGAAGAAAGACAGCACATCAAGAGCGAAACATCTAGGTAAGCAAAGCTGAATTGCACTTTCTGTTCTTTAGTCTTCTAATTTTGAGAAGGGTAAAAATTCCTCTCTGTAAAACTACAGTAGAATGCACATGCACATTACACATACTTCTGTAAAAAGCCCATGCAGAAAATACAGGAAGAAGGTGTCAAAAATGGTCTTGTATGTCCAATGTAATGCAAACATTCATTTTAATTTTCTACTAATTCCAAAAGTACTTCAAGTCTGGAGAGCCAAGCCAGGCAGAAACTTTATCCAACTTTTACAGGTGAAATATTACTCAGATAGAAATTTGTCACTTTCTTCCTACAGCACTATGATTCAATAACATTTGCCTGCAATAAGGGCAAAATATGCTCTTTTCATGGGTGTGTTTATTTATGTGTCAATTGACAGCCAAAGAAACTGAGAACAAACCTGGAAGTAGTTGTTTGATATAGACTGTGAAAGAGCAAAAAGTATTACATATTTCTGAGGATAACACTGCCAAGGTAAGAGTAAAGCAAAAAGTACTAGCATTACTCCCATTCTGTGATCATTCATACTATCCAGAATGATTTACTAGAATTCCTTTACAGGAAAAATATTGTAAACTAACAATTTACACTAAGAAATATATAGCTTTAATTAACCAAAGATAAGAAGTATTTGACTACATAGATTTTTTAAGCTACTTCAGTTGTGCATCCACTTCCCAGAAATATATCTTTATCATTCTTGTTTCCCAATTCAGTCACTTTTGGATGGATGAAAATTGCAGGAAGAGGTATCTGTTGTTGCCAAGTCTCCCTGATTTACAACCCACATTCAGGAGCAAAAAAAGGATAAAAGCAACTTTCCTCTCAACATCCCAGTGTCTGTTCATATAACAAAATACTGAATAGTGTCACAGTTGTCAAGTGACATATTTCAAATTAATAGTCACTCCAAAGTCAAAGAAGAACTAGTGACTGTTTCAACACGTAGCATAACCTTTAGTTTGCAAAAGGATGGTAGAAATCCATGCCTAACAGTTTATCTATTATTTAGTAACATCTGTTTCACAGTAGCACAAAATACAGCTTATTTATCGAGAACTATAAAAACAGATATGTTACACTGTGTGAATTATGTTTATTATTCTAATTTGCAGGTTTCCATTCTTTTAAAGTAAGACCATCAGAATAGCTTCATAAACATTGTTTGTACCTGTAGTTAGTTCACGACAGATTCAGCCTCAAGGGCCAAAACTGGGGTACCACTGCCATCAGTATAACTCAGAGAAGATCACAGTACAAGGATATATCACCCATCATATGAATATCAAGAGAATTTTGTTGTTGTATCAGTCCTTCTAACCTTTATGAACCTCAGATGACAATACATTAAAGTCTCCTGCCTACAGCCTGCTGTTAATATGGAGCTGGTTTCCAAAAGTGCAAAGTAAGGACAAAAATAAATTCCTTAATTTATTTCTTCCACTGAAGTATCTGAGTTTTAGGAAAATCTTGATGATTCCATGTTTATACTCACACAATTGTGTTTGAAAAAAGCAAATACAACAATAATTCTTAGAAAATGCATTCTGAATTCCTTAGGAATTAGAAAAAGATCCAAAAGCCTTAAGGTAGGTTAACCTTTGCATGCATATGCATATTCTGCCTCGTTCAACAAAAGACAGCTAAGTAGTTTATCACAGCGATCATGCTGGGTCACAATAAAGGTCACTTAAGCACCACATTTGACTTTTTAGAATTACAAAACAGTACCCTTTAGGAAAGAGCTCAAGAGATAAAGCAAGAATACATAAACAAAGTTTAATAACTTCCATTGTAAAGTATTACTTGCATTCTCTGAAATAAATGTTTCCACATTTTTTCAAAATTCAGTTGTTGAAGTTCCGTATGAAACTGAGATACATGGAATTATGAAAATGTGTGATTTCCCTTCCAAAATCAGTACTATGCAAAGGCAAGTGGAAAATTAGTGCTGTATGTTAAATTCATCTTGCCAGAATGTACCAAGCACTTCTACCTTTACCAGAAATCCTAGAACTCCACAGAAACTTATTTTCATTCCATCATATATGAGAAGGCACTGAAGTACAAGACATTAAATAGTATTAAATATGAAAGAACAAAGGCAAACTGGAAACACATCTGATATAAAAAACCACACTAAGTCCTCAAACTTGTCTGTTAGCTAGGAAGCAAGAAATTACAAGATCTTGTGGACACAGGTAAGAAATGTTCTGGAGACAAGCTTTATATTTAAAAAGCATTAATCTCATCATCCTTGACAGAACCCTCTCACTGGAAAACAGTTGGTTGACACAGTGCTTGGTGAAAATGTAACTGGAAACTTGCTAGAAAAGAAGAACTAATTCTCTACACAAAAAGGGCCATTTTGTTCATTATGTAAAAGCACTGACATGAGTTCATATGGCATTTACAGTTCTGACTTTGGCCCTTTAAAAACATCTTTTAGCAATTATACTCTGCATTACCCTAAATACTGCTGATTTCTTAAATTTTAATTTTATTTGTAGTGCAGTATTTTCCATTCTCATGCTTGAGCCTGACTGTCATTTTCACTGAGTAAAATTCAGTTCAGTTAGTAAGGATTCACTTTGTCAAAACCCTCAGAAGAGTCACAAGATTAGCTGCAGAACTTAGGCTGGAATTGCTTTCAGTAGAATGAAAGGTGGTATTTCAGATTTTTATCTATCCTAACCTAAACAAACACATACACACCATCATTTTATCTATATATGCCTTTGAACTGCAGAATTACTTACTGCAGAAAAAACCAAACAGGAGCCCTGACCTATTAGATTTGAGTAATTATTAGTATGATGTTTGCTATGTCTCAGCACTCCTAAAACTGAGAACCAGAAAGATTACTTTACAGAGAAAACATGCAATTCAGAAGGGCACATGCTGTAGGTAATACTTTTTAACACTCAGGTAGCATCAAATGCACTTTGTTACAAATTAATCTGGTACATGCTGTACCTATTGAGAGAAAAAAAATTACTGGGGTATTTGGATGCTGCACAAAACAATGGAGGTTTAAAAATACAAGTCTTTGATGACCGATGATAGGCATCTCCTATTGCCTGAGACTGTCAAAATTATCAAAACTGCATTTTTTCGGCCGGTTCTCTAGTTAAAGAAGGGGGGAGGGAACACATACTGAAGAAGCAAAGGAACTAATAAAGCTTATATTTGTGTTTCTTACTGCTAGCATTCCAGCATACTAAATTCAGCTTTTCTCCGCCATACCTATTCTGATAGCTAGAAAAGGCAAGAGGCATCATATGGTGCTGCTGGTACTAAGATAGACTCCTGTCAACTAGCTGGTCACATACAGCTACACAACAGTTGCTTTCACTCCACAGGAATAAGGAAAGCAGAAACCATTAGGTCTTGTTTTCCTAAAAAAGGAAAGCTTATCAGAAACATTTATTAAATAGCGCTACAGTAGAGGAAGGATACAACTAAGCTTGTAGTGATTCCATATACTTTAAAGACCAAGAGCGCACTTATAAAGACAACAAATTTCCAGGTAGCTGTGAAAATGATGACTAATGTCATCATGTCTAATGTTGAAGAATGTTCTTTGTCAAATAATTGAGTGTTGCTGGTATCTATTACAAGATTGCCTATAAATAATATAGAATGAAAGATTTAAAATTGTAAAGATTCTACAGTAGTTTATATCCATATCCATCTACGTGTTTCCAAAGTCTGTACATAAAGGCCAAAGGAACAGGGTATCCCTATGCTCCAATTAACTAGCTTTTTCTGTGGAAACACCGAAATAGTTTAAATTAGCCAGCTTGCAATCAGGTAGCAGAACAATTCAATGTGCAGTTTTAGCAGTTCTATAGAGTGAGACCTGTGAGTCCTTCGGGTTAACAAGCCAAGCCACGAGCCAGCAGTGTGTCCTAGTGGCATATTAGGAATATGCCATCGCGTTAAGGAAGGTGATCCTGCCCCTCTGCTCAGCCTTGATGAGGCCACATCTGGACTGCAGTGTCCATTTCAGGGCTCCTTACTAGAAGGGAGTTATGGAGCCCCTGGACCAGGTCCAGTAGAAGGCTAAAAACATGATTAATATATGTGCATATTGAAGACATTTTTTATCATTGCTCTATCCATCAGAAGATGGGAGAGAAAATCTTTTTTAAAGATTAAAAACATAAACAAGCAACAACAAAGAATCTTATTTTCCAAATACTCTTTGGTTTAATCAGAGAGAGGAATTATACATATTCCAAGTTAAAACTACTTTAACCAAAAATAAAATCCCTACACAGATACTCTTCTTTTAGCAATGGTGCATTGGTTTTTGTTTATTGATGTTCTACGTCAACTTAAGATAACAATCACTAGGCTGCATCAAATTAAGTGCATTCACAAAAGCTATGGGCTACCCTGATTTACTTACCTTGTTTGTAACATCACACATAGAAGTAACTTGTCTAACTCCATAGATCATGTCCTTTATCCACAGAATTAAAAAAAAATAGATGCTATATAAAAAGCTCTATCTACATATCTAAAGCATACAATAAATTTAGTATTGATTTTCTTAAGATAATACGCTGAAATCCTGAAATGGTCACTTCCTTCAACAAATTAAGGACTGTCATTATTAGAGAAAGACATACATAAATTCCTCAACTACACGTTCATTTCTTCCTTACTTCAACTAACAGTAAGCTACATTGTCCATAAGGAGCAAACAGCACCTAAATCCACACAAGGAGTTCACCTTGATGAACACAATCCTGCACTGGCTTTTTACTAAGTCCTTACTATGCAGACTCTTATGAACCCATTTTGTCTTAAAAACTGTATTCCAAAGAGCTCAACTATTCACTCATGCCGCCTCACCACAGTCTAGTCAAGGTCAATGATCTGCAACACACCAGAAATAAGGGTGTTCCCATAAATGTGACTGCGCAGGAACTCTAGAAAAGCAGTCCAACGGTACCAACCTTCAGGGTGTGCACAATATACAAGCCATCTCTCTTGCATGGCTTTGTGTGAAAAAGAAGCTTATGTAATTGCTCTTGAGTTACTATTGCCTGTGGCGAATGTGTTCATTAGTGATGGAAGGGGAATTACACATACATAATTCCATATATGGCAAGAAAGTGTTCTTTCCTACATAAAAATAAAAAATGAAAACCCACAAAATAATTGCATGTGAAAATTTGTTGTTTATAGCTTCAAATCAGCAAAAAAAGACATGACAATGAAGTGACAAGAACAGGCACACAATTTTGACTGATAGATATAAGAATACAGCTACTGGCAACATTGCCTGTAATACACCAAGGGAGATTATGGTCAACACAAGGACTTACACAGAACAAAACAATTTGCTGGTGTTGAAATTCTGCGATAGCAGCCTTCATGGTATTGCCACAAAATGGGTTTACATTGTGATCTATTGGGAAAACACATTTTCTTTAATGCTGACAAAAACGAAGTCCGACTAAAACTTTCTATGATGTCTTGATTCTTAAATTAAAACAAAAAATCATAGTTACTTATAAAAAGTGTTAAATCACTGCAAAGGGCTAATTATACCATACTAACTTCCTTTTGTCTAGTATAAAAGGACATTTTTTTACTTTGCCTAGCTGAGTGTAATAGCCTATGAATTATGAGATCAAAGCAGCAAACTGTATGTTTTCTAAAGTAAGAGTTTCCTTCACCAAGTTTTACACTTACTACAGCTGAAAGAGCTGTGTGAAGGGATCAGCAGAAAACCCAAAGGACAGGCTGTGCACAGCAAGAAAGAGAGCAACTCCCTCGTGCTTTTTGCAGGTCACTACCAAGGACCATGTTAGCAGATCCACACCAGACCCTTAACAGGCAGCTCTGCTGCTACCAGTAATTAGCTTGGACAGCTCTGGCTCCAGGAGTAGCAGCAAGGCTACACCATAATGAGCTCAGCTGGGATTAGCAGGACAGGGCAGGGAACCAAGAGAGCTGAGGCATTCTGCATTGCGTATGTATCACAGAGATCAAACAAGGATGGCTGGCTAGGTTATCCCCTCACCACCTCATTCCAAAAATGAAGCACGGCAGTGTGTAAAATACAGGCTAATGAAGAGCGACACCTCCAACAGATGAGAGCCACATTAATTAACACAATCCCTAGATCATGGAATACAGTTTCTGTTAGTGCTAGCAAACTTGTAACTTGTCACTGATTTAAGGGGGAGAGAGAAGGAAGGAAGGAAAAAAAAAGAGCTGATGTTTTCCTTTTCTGCTTTTGGTAGATGTTTTTATAATGGAATTTTGCAAGGTATTCCTCTCGTATGGCCCGTAAAGCACTTCAGAAAAAAAACAGTATGTTTCTTTACTTGAACACCATTTAAGAAACAGACTCACTTCTCAATTGTGAGTTTTTGTATCCCCTTTTGAAAAAAGCCAGTTCATTCCATATCACATCAGGATCCCCTTGACAAAGCTGACTGGAGCCTGTACGCTGGTATCTGCTTTTACTGTTTTCAAGCCTGTTTATGAGTTAAAAAAGGTTGCTTGTTTTCAAATATCAAAATGTTTTAGAACCAGAATAAAAAGCATCCCTGCTTTCAGAAAATACAAATTTTCAAGTACAGTATGCACTAAAACTGAATTTTGCATGAAGCATACATTTTGAAGCATGAAACCTTAACTGTAGTAATAAAGAGAAGTTCAATTACAGTTTCATACAGATATTGTGCTGGTATGACACCATACCTCCCAAGTGACATGTGGCAGAATAGTATCACCCACATTCTGACAACATTACTTTAAATACTGATATGAGAAAGAAGAAGCTAAAATCATCACATAATCTCTTGAAAATACAGAGAGAGTCATCAGCTCCCCTAATGCCCCAATAAGCCAATCTGGAAGTTGCAACTAATGCCCACTCTAAATCACACAGTTGTTCTACAGTTTAATAAGGGAATAAACTATCTATGGACAAGATGATGTATTAGAAAAAAAAGCTCTTGACTTTAGAAGGGCAGAAAAATAAAATTTAAATATTTAACAGTTTTCCTGTCATTAAAATATTTTTTTAGGTATTGTAATTATGCCAAAGATAAAAATTGTATTAAAAATCCTTTATGAAATCAATTTAAATCTCTGCGATCTAAATTCCTACCGGGCAAAGAAACAAACTCTTAGACAATGTGGCAGTCTCCTAACGCCCCCATCATCTTTGCAGTCACGTACACCAGTCCAAGGTGTATGTACACTGACAGGTGGATTAGGTCCCATCAGCTGCCATCTCAATAACAGATAGTAATCTGTGAAGAATATGGAGAATGGGGTCCTCCATCAGTTAGAACGGATCAGAAATGTCACATAAGCACCTGATACTGAGTTCTTAATGCACAATTTACCTTACAGCAGCACTATACAGCCTTTTGAGATACCAAAATAATAGAGTCTTATTGTTACAGATTGCTTTTATTTGTGTCTTGTCTACTTTCCCTTGTTTAAGCATATTAAAAATGAAAACCAAACCTCCTTTAGTGTGGCTTCATACAAATCTAATCTGATGACAATAATTATTGAAACCCTGTTATTTTCAGCTCATCTTAAATAGAGATGAAAAAATTAGATGACTAAGTGAAGACTGAGCATTATATTCTCCCCCATACCTACTTTTCCCAAATACATTCACTATAACACAAGCTCATCTCATTTACTTTAAACAGAAACAGAAGTCACCTTTGTCTCTCTTTCCCTATTATTTTTCATTTTTTTTTCAACTATCAGAAACAGAATACATAGTGCTTCACAGTATATCAAGTTTAAGATTTTAATGTCCTTATTTAATTCAATTTTTAAATCTTGTTGGCCTTGGCCTCTCCAGTGGATATGAAAGCCTGTCTAGGGATAGACAAAGAATTAAATAATTTCATTGAATTTAGTAACTATTATCCTTAAGTCAATTCCAGATTGCATTAAGTTTAAAACAGTGAGCTAGTTGAAAAAAAATCCATATTTTTCCTAAAAAACCAAAACCTTTTCATCATAATGTAACCAAATATACTTGTCATCATGCTTAGGTATTTCAAAATATGCTGCTATGGTACCACCAATACCTGTAGTAATTTTGTAATTTACCATTGTTTTCATCTACAATTTTTTTTTCCTTTTTTAAAGACAAACCACTCATAAGTAAATGCTAGTATTTCAAAGCAATGCAAATCTACTAAGATAGGCTGTAGCATTACTTATATATGAGGAACAGTTTATCATTCACAGTAGGATGCTTTATGTCACCCCAGACTCTGAACAGCTACCAGTTTTGCAGCATTTTTTGTGGCTCTCTTTTGTTCAGAGAGAGTTATAAACTTAGTGTCAAGATTAGTCAGTATTGTTCTAACTGCAAAAAGAATTCTTTTTAGTAAAACACACAAGTGTTCACTGAGCTGTTAGGTGCATGCTAAAGCCCTTCTAAAGCCACAAGAAAATTTCTTTCTTGAAATAGGTCCCAAGAAACAGCAGTGCTTGATAACTGAACTGATAAGAAATGTTTTCATACCTTCAATTGCATCTGTTTACCAAAAATTCTGTTTGCTAAGGACTTAAAAAAAAAAAGAAAATTAATTTCTGCATAAAATTTGCACTGTTCTGTATAGAGCCTAAGGGAGAATGATCTATAGAATGTTCATTATGCAAATTTTATGTGGTAAAGTCTTTCCTCTTTCCATTTATAAAGACATATTACTGCATTTTTTTGTAAAATTATCAGAAATTATTTATTTTTAAATAATTTAACAGATGAAAACACCCTGCTTTCATGCACATATTATTTTGTTTTTCCCCTATAAGGAAGGAGATTTTAGCTTCAGTTAATATATGAATCACTAAATATTAGAGAGGATTATTTCTAGATTTTAATGAATAAAACTATTTTTAAAAACTATTTGCATAATAAGCAACTGTTGTGTTACAGAAAATTAAAATAATACAGTCAACAAAATAAATGAGTGAGGAATTAAATGTAAGTAAGCAGTCCTAGCTGACCTTTGTCCAGTACCCAGGCACTCAATGAGAGACCAAATAAAAAAAGTCAAGGTGTCAGCTCGATATATTTCCTCTTGGTTTCAACTATACTTTTTCTCATATAGGAGTAAGCCATGAATTCTGCTTTAACAAAGGATAGTCTTGATTATCACATAGTAGCTTCTTCCTTCAAATCTTTTGAATACCTGTGTAATACTTCTATTCAGATTTCTTGTGTAAGGAAAATGTTTTTAATGAGCTGTGTAACTTATCTGCTATCACCCTCTTCCCACTGCTTTAATTGCTCTTTTAGTGCTCTGTAGTTGGTCTGTAACATCTGCAGCCTCTCTTCATGTTTTCCATAGGCTGCTCCTGCTCTTAGCTCATAAGATTCTCAAGACTGTATGAAACCAGAAAAAAAAATCAGAGTTGGAAAAAATGTAAGAGACTGTTACACAGATCACGTGAAACAAAAGTTCTCTTTTAGCAACTACTATGAGACTCAGAAATATAAATAGAAAGATCCAGACTCACAGCTCTCGAGGTCAAAGTTTTCTTATTACTACTGTGGAAAATTCTGCTGATTTGCCAATTCACTTAAATATTATTTTCATGCTGCTGAAAGTTTTAAAAATTTACTATCAAAATGTCAGCTTTTATCTGGCAAATGCATAAGCCTAATACATTTTAAAACACATAGACTGAAAAAGGAATGTTGGCACTTTTTCTTCATTCGAACTACTTTTTTTCAGTTTTTTCCCCAATGGAAAACTGATCTATGTATTTTCAAGGAAAATACTGGCCACAGGAAAAAAACTTACATTTAAATGGCTTCAGGATTTCCTCACATATTAAGTTTTTTCTGTAAATATATATACCTCTGAAGCACCCAGACTTTGTCCTCTAGTAATGCAGCAAGCAAGCAATAAAAACAATTTTTTACAATAGCTTTTATATAATCAAAACCATGCAAAAAATATATAGAACAAAAAGTAAAATACACCTTGATTTATATTACAGGATAACATTATGTAATGACAATTTCCTAAATGACAATCCTGTTCTCTGGAAGAAAAAAACTAACACTAAGAAGAATCATTTCATGGTATAAAGAAAGTCACAGTCTGGCATACACGAGTAAAGAATTCACCAGCAAAGAATTCATTATGCTATAGCGGAATTTGCAATCAGAGTTTCATTTTCAGTTCAATGAGAGCTCTGCTTGTAGAGCAACTACAGAACTAAATAAATCAGAATACTTTATTTGCATATATTTACTGCTTATACATAAGGAGGACTTTTCATCATTAGTAAATAAATTAGACAGACTAACAGCCAGAGCTGCAAACAATAAAAACTGAATCCCACTACAAAAACACGGCAAGGGTTTCCAGAGTACTGCTAACTACAAAGTACTTATACTAAGCGTGTCTTATCAAATGTATCCCAGCTTTCATGATGCACAAAGTTGAAAGATACTAGCTAAAGTTTCAAATGGTATTATATACAAAATTCCAGAAGTTTTCTGGAAGTGACTCAGGAAACACAAAGAGAAGATTTAGGAACAGAATGAAGTCCATAGTGACCCTATCATTAAATACTTTCCCAAAGTGGAGGTGGTAGGATTTTTTCTGAAACAACCTCTAAACCAAATGCCTTTATAAATTTTGAATTGTTCAAAAAGTACCTTTTACTTAAGTGACTCATGTAAATATCACAATGATATTAAAGCCAACCACCTACATAGCAATATAAATCTTTCACTAAGAACAGAGAGACCATTACCAAGCTTTGCAAGAGGAAATTTTCATAAGAATACAGTTACAGATGTTGTGCTTTCAAGAGAAGTTCATGAAACAACTGTTCTGAGATTGTTTGATATTGCTAACAAAAACTGGTCAAGTCTGGCAAGGCACAGGAAAATAATGTCTTCAATATAAATACTCAGAAGCTTATTAGTGTCAATGCCCTTTCAGAGATGCAACCAACTGTAGAATTTGGCCTTTCCTATTTATGAATCTACATTTTTCATTATTGCTCACCTGTTCTATTAACCATTCTTTTACAGTTATTGCCTTCCCTTATCACTTGTTCTGCTCTTGCAACAATAGAAATTAGACAATTAACTGCCCTAATGACTCTCTCTATTGAATTGAGCACTTCAGGACTTAAAATATTCACTGAAATTTTCATAATCGGTTAGATTCATCTCTGTCTGAATTATGTTATAAATAATAACTAAGCTGTCTTGTACATAGTTTTGTATATATTTATAGAAATGGGACAGAACAATCATCTCTAGCACTGCTGGACCTCCAGATTATTCTCGAGCTGTCCCCTGTCACCTATAGTACTTTCCATGCAAAAATGAAAAACAGTAACACAAAGTTCAATCTGCAGGAGGAAAAACCCCACTGCCTATAAAAAATAAGCCTGTACTTTTTTTTTTTACCTTTCAGTAGGCCGCTCAGACAAGTCAGAAGATTCTTATCACAAATTCAAATTTTTGTTGAAATTGACTTTTGTTATAGTAAAAAGGAAATTCTAAAAATTACACCAATTCAATTATTTGGCTATACTTACTTAGGCTTACAAGAACTGAGGCACCTAATAGTTACAAAAATAGCTTTTTCTGCAAATAGTTATGTGGATAAGCTGCAATATTAATCTATTTTCAGCATTTGAACACTATTCATGGAACAGGACTACATATGAAATCAAAGGTATATGTGAGTGTGGTCTTGCTCACACAAACAAGTATTGAGGTGGCCTAAAGACTGATATATATTCTAATTATATTTACGTCCAAAAATTTTAGAACCTAAAAAGGATAAGAAAACTCAAAGGGAATAGCTCCACTTGGTTTTGACACCTTTCCAGTTAAAGCCAGGATTATCTCCTTTAGGCTATACCAGCAATCACAGCTCTAGGAGCAATACAGGGGGAGATAAACGTATTCTTAGTTTGTATCAAATATCTGCTTCTCAACAACCAAGCTCTTACCCACTTCTTAAAGACCAAAAGTAGATTGAAGCACTTATGCTTTGGACCAATCTAAGTAGCAGCTTGATCATTTGTTATTTAAAACCCAAATAATACTCTTATATATTTTGATGCTCTCTTCTGTAAACAGTTGTGCAATCAGGCATGCTCTGTTACTTTCTAGTATTTCCAGAAACAAAACCAATTCTGTATAAAAACTCTGAATTTAAACAATCATCTCATTTATACTAGCAACGAAGGTGCAAAAAGCCAACTTTTCTTGCTCAGAAATGAGTCAGCTGAGAGAACTGTGCGACTTTGACCTTTTCTGCTCCTTTGCAATACTGATTGAGGTATTCCTGTTCCTGAAAACCCCCAAAATAAAGATCTTTTTTTTAAATTGTCAGCAATTTTTTGAAAGGACCAACGTATCAAGTCACCATTTCACATTCCAGATGTGCATCATCAGTGTGTGTATTGACAGAGCAACTAATTCTCTGGGCATGAAAATTTCAAGTAATCATATAGGCAACACTTTGTTTGAAGAGGCAATAATGCAAGGACCAGTTCTGAAAACATTGATCAAATCCATTTCTTGTGGTTGAAAACAATGTCTGAGGGAAGGCTAGCATTAAGAAATCACAGAATAGCAAGAGAAATGTTCAGACATTAACTTTATGACAGCTTACTTCACTGTCATGCTGGAAGTAGCCTCATTGAAATATGAATGTAGTGCCACAACAGTGTTTATTATGATGACCTGGGCCTCTACAGTTTCTTTTCAACCCATTAAAGCATACTGCAAAAGAAGCCAAGTAGATTTTCAAGAGAAAGTGCAAGAAGTTCACGTGTTCATTTTCAAGGGGAGATTTAGCCCTTAAAGACATCACAAATGTCTGTGATAGAGGTCCCACACCTGTAACATCATAAAGCTGCACAGATTTTTAAATTATACTTTAAGATTAAATAGAAGATAAGTAAAGGCAGTATTGTGCATGGTACAAATTATTATATGAGGTTACGCAGAGAGAATTCTTTCTCTTCTGCATCTGCTTTCCTTCACTCCTCTTTTCAGAAGAAATGTGGAGCTCTCTGTCATTTAAGGCAACAACCATACTGACATATGTTTTGCTTCCAAGACCACAACAGCTGCAGCCTACATTTCCAGAATAATCTGTAGCATCAGTATCAGGCAGGCCAAGTAAAAGTAATGAACAGGAGGCCTCCCAAAGGCCAGTTCTCAGGTTTAGCTGGTGGGACATGCCTTAGATTTAGCAACAGAGGGAAAAAACAAAATTAATTTTCTGTCTCCAAGGAAAAAGACAACCTAGAATACTGAATTTGAAGTCTAAATAACTTCTCCTGTTCATATACTCTACATGCGTTAAGACAATGTCTCTCAAGTATACGGATGGATGAACTGTGGCCTTTGTGCTGAAATATACTTCCCATTTACAGTTTTTTCTAAAATTAACTTATTGTTATGGTTGGTATAGCTTCCAAATTTTTTCACTTACCTAACTTTCATCACAGGATGTTCAATATAACCGGTTCTCCTTTAGCTATACATACTTGAAAATATCTTTCAAATTCCATAACTGAAAAAGGATAATCAACAAAAAGAGAGAAGGAGGAGAGGGAAGAGAAGGAGGAGAGAGAAGAGGATGAATTTTAAGTGTTTAAGAAAATATGACTCAGCGTTTGCGTTGTGCATTCAGAGGTGCAATTTTAAACCAATACATTGCTCAAAAGGTACTGTATTTCTCTAGCAAAATACCAAACCAACAAAAATACAGCTAAAAAAATCTGTGAAACAGCGACAAAATGAGAAAATGTAAAACAAGCTCCATTAAGATTTTCTACAAAGGGGTGGAGTGATAGGGATTGTTAGGTTTTTTTAACAGCATTTATTAGACCAGCAACTAACTGAGCCACAACTTATACGATTTCCAGGCGTCAATCTTTTTCAACTAATTGACTTCAGCATTTTAAAGCATTTTTTTAAATAAAAAATAATAATAATAAAAACCCTAATGGCTTTACTATACAGAAAGAAATCTCTTTACTTTCAGTGCTTCTACTTTCTGATTTACTTCATATGAGCACACACATTTCCCGGGATAGATATTCTCAAACACAAACTTTGAAAATGTATTTAACAAGTACGTGCAATTGATGACAACTCAATTAAGCTTCAACAGGACTGCAGGATTACTCATACAGTAAAGCAAAAGGGTAAACTAATGGAGAGTGCTCTCCGATCCAAAGAGACTTACAATCCATAAAAATATGTATATTTTTAATTTTTAAAATGTCTGTTTGTTTTGGTATATCTTAATCTATGCAATCTTATAGCTGGCAGGTTTTTTTGGTTTTTTTTTTTTAATGTTCACCTTTAGCTGTAGTGTCTTCTCTAAGTTTTCAATCTTCCTTTCAGCTATTTTAAGCTTCTTTAGTTCCTCTGCCTCTCTAAAAGAGCTCTTCGGGGACAGAGACCTTGAACGTTTCACAGGTGGCTCCTGGAGAATAAAACAAGGACATGGTTGAACTAGTCGGAACACCGGATTATGAAAGACATGCAGAATTAAAGAAGAAGTAATTTTGAATACTAATAATGAATTATAAAAAAAAAAAAATCTGCATGGAATACCAGAGAAATAACAAGCAGAATTACCACAGCGCTACCACTAAAGGTTTCTCTGTGACTCGTTAATGAGAATATTCATTTACATTTACATTGTTTCTTTCAGAATAATGATGTCCCATTAGGGAAGACTAAAGGGTTATAGACTCAGAAATGCAAGAAACCTCATTACAAAGGAGGGGATAGAGGCTGGTCTAATTGCTCTATAAGGGTCCAAGGTTACACTTGATAGGACAACCAGAAACAAGAGGGAAAGGATTTTTTTCCCTTTGAAATAGTTTAACACACTGTGAAGTTGAAGGAACAATATGCTTGAGGAATATAAATACAACAGACAGTAGATTTTATACCATAATGACCATATGGTCATTAACTATAATGTGACTAACTAGAGACAAGAATATGTGTTTATATTATGTACAGCTTCATATAGCAATCTGGAGAAAGAGTATGTGAAAGTAACTCTCAAACTGGGCAGCTTTCTTGTTCATTCTATGTCATATGTCCTTATGGCAGAGAAAGAAAGGCCTCATAAAATTAGACTTTCAGATTTTCGGAATAACTTTGGTTAAGAACATTGAAATACTAACACACACTTAATGCCAGTAAGGTAAAATACTGTTGCGGCAACACATAAAGTCAAACAGAAACTAAGGAAAATTGTGATTATTCTTGTTGCATTATGCCACTTTCTCTGGGAAATAACTGATGTACAATAAAAGCAATTAAGGATAAATTCTTCAATACAGTATACGTCAATATTTTCACTAGTCCCTTAAATTATATTAATCTTGAAGAGCATCTTTATTAGCAACTGACATTTTTTCTTTGACCACTACCTTCCAATATGAAATATTTATCAGACATCATATACCACATTTTCATTTTAAATGCTATGGGTTTCCAAAAAGAAGAAAAAAAAATCTATCATGAAATATCAGAGAACAGAATTATCTCATATTTATATTTATGTTTATGAATGTAAATATTTCCAATGTGGTTTTGTCATTTGATTTCAGGATTCTGTGGCTTATGATACATACCTGAAAGAGATGTAAGAAAGCCCAACAAACAGCTAAGGAAAACTTTTATAGAAACCAGTGTTACATCCTCACAAAAAAAAAAAACGAACCCTGGTCAAAACCAAAACCAATCCAAACAAAACAAAACAACAAAAANTCCTCCTATCGCCTATATTCCTTAATCATTATATGACTGTACCATGCATTATTTTTCAAGAACTGTTTTCTAGGTAAACTTTATGTTTGCGTAGAGAAAATCTGGAATATACAGTTTCTCTGAAATCAGAAATAGAAAGTAAAAGCACTCTGCTTGCTGCCAAAGTGAAGGACAACAAAGGAAATGGAGTAGATCAACCAGCACCAGACTGTTAAGAAAAATAGGTAGAGAAAAGCCAAGAAGGAACACAGAAAAGAGAAAAAAAAATACAGAGGAATATAAAACTCATCATCTTGTTAGTTTAGTCACAGCTGGTCAGATACAATGAGTACATAAGGATTTTTTTTAATGTATGTATGTAAAGATATATATATTATACACACATATGGAGTTTATATATAGCTACCCAGGATTGTGCTAGAGCTAAGGTAAGTGAAAAACCAGAAAATTTTTAACTACTTATGCATACGGAAAGGATTCCCTGTGACAATGGCTGGGATTGGTGATAAGTATTAAGAACATTGTATTGCTTTCACAGTTTTGGTGATCAGACTAAAGGTCTCTGGAGAAAGGGAGCTGGGTCTGGGTTTTACAGTTGCACATAGATAGCTTGAATTCAAACCTTGCTATGGAGGTAAACAGTTTTATCGAGACAAAAAAGACTGTATAGTAAAATACATTATAATTCAATTGCCTGGGTCTGCTGCAAAACTCAAAAGTTTGAAGAATGGCATCTGTAATACCCTTCTCACAAGTGCAAACTTTATTGCTCCTGCTGCTGCCAAATATAAACACATTTTAATTCAGTCCTCATATTCTACAGAAAAATATTGACATACCTGTATTAAATACATACAGAAATCTATATAATTTTCAAAATGTAATATTCCAAAAATTTTCTACATCTTTAGGAGAAAAAAAACCCCTCCAATTTTATCAGTGAAGAATGTTCATCCAAGTCAGTAAAGGAATCCAGATCAGAAGATTTTTCATTCAATGTTCCTAAAACATTTTTACCAAAGACTAACCAAATACCAGTAAACAAGAAATAAACAGTTTCTAATATATACCAGATATGAAACTTTGTGACAGAAGATTTAGCATAAAGATACAGCAGGTAAGAGGACGGGACACAGATTAATTGATAATGGAGGCACACAAGCAGAAAAAGAAAATATGCCTATTTCTAAACAACCTTCTGTTACCTGTCTGCGCCATGAAAAACACCATAGGATAAACCAAATAGCAAATAGCCACATTCTTGAATTCAACAGGTTTCGTGTCAAATAAAGTGCCAAAACAAGCCAAATAAAACAAGCAAACAAAGAAAACCCCAAAACAACCAACAAAAAACAACAACAACAACAAAAAAACCAAAGTAAGGAACTCCTCCTGAAATGTCTTAAGAGTACTTTTTCTCCACAGGCATGATATCAGTGACTGCCAGGATACAGCTCTGGGGACAGAGGGCAGAAATCTTAATGTCTTGATCAGTTGAAGAAACAGAAACACTGTTGAGGCTGAACAGAAGACCAACCAGATACAGGTGAAGTTTTAAGGGAAGTAAAATGGCAAATTCTTGATTTGCTGTGTCTCAATAGGAACTTTACCAGTATTGCAAGTTAACATGTCTAGTATCCTGACACTACAGACTTAGAAAAATGATATAGAATGTATATGAATAAAAGACAATTTTTACTCCCATGCACCATACCATACAAGAAAACCACAAAATTCTACTGAATTAGCTAGCAGACATATGAATGTCTGTTTAATCAGCTAACAGAAACCATATATTGCTCACCAAGTTACAAAGTTTAAGCTCCAAAAAGAGCT
>WBMY01012408.1:29676-43672 GCA_013397315.1 Donacobius atricapilla
CTCAAGCCACTGACTCTGAAGTCTTCATACACAACAGCAGTCAGCTATACCACTTTTCACACAGACTGGACTATGATGGTTAAAATTACCTCTAAATACGCCCTTAACAATATCATGTAACAAGGCATCACAACCACATTTAACAAAGCTTTTAACCACCTCTTGACGAATAACTTGTTTCTATTACTCTGAACAACTGTAGTCAAAGGATGTGGATTTCTGCAATTCACGAAGAAACCAACACAAGGCTATAGATGTATATATGTTGTTGCATATAAACAAACATATTCAGAAGCATGCAGTCATGTTGCCATACATCCCATACATCTATCATGGTAGTGCCATGTTTCTGTTTGTACCAGGATTTTCTTTTTAACACCTTTCCAGCTATTCCTTCTTTCAAAGCCTTAGAAGCCTTTTTAGAGCAGTAAGTCATCAAAGCAGCATCATCCTGATCAGAAGTGATTCCATGCTTATTTGTTCTTTGTGTCCTGGGAATGTACATAAAAGGGAATGAAGGGCAGCACAACAGTCCTTCTAAAGTCAGAAGGATCATCTTTTTAAAACAAACATTGAACATCCAACATACTCTTCCCGTCAAATCATTTGCTAATAACTTCTAACAGTAATAATTTTGTCATAAAAGGCGAAAAACAAGGGAATGAGAAGATATTTCACTGAAGGGGAAAGAGCGTAAAGGGTAAAGCACTACCACAGAAATACCACCTTCTCTGTTTTAGAAAATCCTGAGTATTTCCACAATTTCACTTAACTCTATTGTCTAAATACAAAGGATCTACATAGCTCATCAATTGAGTTCCCAAAAGTTTGAATAGACATGTGTGCACTTTTGAAAAGGTGGACATACCAAACAGACTTGACTATTGAAAGAGCATGACTCAGATCTACATATCAAAACAGGAAGATATTTTCTACAATAGGCTTTTAAATTTGTATTTAGTTTTATTCAAGGCAGTGTAATTGCTTTATTTTGACACAGTTCATAACGAACACAGCAGTCTCATTTACTTTCCCCTGAGGAAACAGAAAAAGACATTGTGAGGGACTAACCTTGGCAAAGGGTCCAACACACACTCAACTGCTTTCCCACTTTTCTTCCTCACTAGGACAGAAGGCAAAAACAGGACGATAAAGCTTGTGGGTTTATCACTCATCATCATGGGCTGACTCGACTTGAAGAAAATCAATTTAAGTTATTGCCACTCAAAATATATTTAAGTTGTAAGAAATAAAGAAAACAAAATTATTCAACACCTTCTTCCCTACCCAGAAGGCGCTCCCAGCTTCCCAGGCACAACTTCATTTCATCACTCTTGACTTTCTTACCACCTGCTGAGCCATACAGGCAGAACGTTTACAATCAATGCATAACAGCTCCTATTGTGCCACTGTTTTCTCCTCATACTTTTCTCTTACTCCAGCACAGGGCCTCTCCACAGCCTGGAGTCCTTCAGGATAAACTTTATTCCAGAGCAGGTCTTCCATGAACCACAGTTCATGTAAGAGAGGAACCTGTTCCAGCATTGACTCCCCCCACAAGCTGTGGCTTCCATGAGCAAATATCCACTTGCTCTGAGCTCCTCCACGAACTATATTATTGACATCTGCTCCACATTGATGCTCTCCATGGGCTGCAGAGAAATACCTCTTTCCAGCATGTGAAGCAATTCCTCCCTCTCCTCCTTCTTGACCTTCATGTTGGCCAGGTTGCTTCTCACCTTCTATTCTTCACTCCAGACTGCCTGTGCAGCATTTTGTCTTTTCTTAAGCACATCTTCACAGAAAAGCCGACTACATGCTCCTGAAGAAATGTTCAGAAGTGTTATTTTTCCTCAAAACTAACACACAGTACAAGTCATTAAGAAAGAACAAGCCATACATTTTTCAAAGAAAATGTTATGAGATACCAGATTTGAATAAACTAGAAGATTTCTCAGGAACTGGACATGATGCTCCACCCTGGTACATTTATTTATACCATTCAGAATCATGTTCACCCTTGCAATCTTGTTAAAGAGATCTCTTGCAAGTTTCCCATACTCTATACAATCACAATAAAAAATAGATGAGGAAGAGAGCTTGAACATGCGAAAAGCATCATTATGTCAGCTAATTTAATAGATCCATTTAAATCATAGAATTATTTACAGATGTCATTCATTTACTATAGCTTATAGTTGTTGTTAATGTTGTTTAATGCCTAAGGCAAACAATGAGACTCCATGAAAGAGGTAATCCAGCACTATACAAAAGTGAAAGTATAAACTTCAAAGGACACTGTTGTCATTCTTCCTAGAAAAAATACTGTATCCAACTCTAAAAGTCAAGAATTTGGAATTTTTTTTTCATTTAAAAAATCATAATAACCGTTTATATTTCTCTCAATTTCTTTCAGTGAAAGATGGTCATTCTGATAAACACCAAAAATATCTGATAAATATTCATTTTAGCAAACCTACAAAGAATTTATCCTTCAAATAGTTCATTTAATTAAGAATCCCTTATTCAGTATTTAATAAGGTAAAACCTTCTACTCCCAACAGCTATTTTAACAAGTCTTTGGCAAGATAACACAGGAACTATTATTCAAACAAGCTTCCAGAATTATAAGCAGCGTCAACAGATATTAAAATTATCATCTGGACCCTTGAGCAAAAACGTTTGGCTTCACCAGCCTGACTTACACACAAATACACCAGACAATAAAACTACTCTACCTCATGCTTTCTTCCAGTCCTTATATTGTTGCTTTCCAGACTATCTGTAGTGTACAATTTATGCTCTGCTGGGTTAAGAGCCACATTTTTCAATTTTCTCTGTAAAAACTTCATTTCACATTCTTGCACCGTAATATAGCACTCTAGCTCACTTAAAGAAGCTGTTGAAACACCTAGAAAATGAGAGGTACACTGGTAACAAAAAATTCAGAAGCATAACACACCATTCACATAAAACTACCTAGAGAAAGATATTAACAATATTACAGAAACATGAAAAAGCTGCAAACAATTCTGTTTTCATAAATGACTCATGAATCCATAATCAAAACCAGATCTCAAAATATTAAGGAACTATTTTCAGACTACCACCGTATTTTCTAAATCCAAATTTACATTCTTAACAATGGTTATTTTATACAAACATTTCTTCTGCAGTAACTTATTCTACTTATTCTACTCATTATACACATACTGGTGAAACTTCAAGTTGTAAGTATCACTGGCTTAACAAAAAACCCCTTAACTGCATATTCTGTAACTGAACACACTACAAGGTAAGGACTGCCTCAGAAAAGTACTTTATTACTGTAAACCTACAACTTGTAGCCATTACATCCTTAAACTCAGACAGCACAAGCATTGTGGCCAAACTGAAGACTTAGAGAAAAAAATAGATTCTGGGTCACAGGGCTACTCAAGGTTGGTACTTTATTTGGTTAACCTGTTGTATTCCAGGACCTTTCCTAGCTATCAATCCATGTGCAGCAATTCCTTGGCACAATGTAAGGCTGCTGCACACCAATCAGCTAGGCCTAGTTACCAAACCTGTTCAGAGAGGACACATTTCACTGGTAGCAACTACCGTAAGTCATAGCCCTGATATACAGTAGCAGAGTCATGTATGCATGACCAAGAGTGGTCAAGTTACCATGGCTTGACCACTGACTCCTTGTCAGTTGTGTTTTCATTATCTGACTGTGATCACACCCCCCTCTGTAACAACCACCGGGCTTAGTGTAAGCAGTAGCAATATGCCTGTTGAGCCATCTTATGGTAATCACAAAGTGAAATGCTTTAGCTCAAACTTCCTCCTCAGTGCCATAAGGCAAGGGACAGATATTCATCTTGAAACAGCTGCGCCAGACAAAGATGATATAATTGTCACATGGTCAATGCATCCAGGTAGCTGGAGGTTAGCACCTCAATGCCATTGCTAGAGAAGAAATTATGTAAACCATCTCCCTTGCATAACTAACACTGACTGCATAACTAAAAGGGCTGGTTAGTTTAAAGGGTCAATGGAAGTGACCTTGAGCTGACCTTGTACAGCAGTGGTGTTCTGACAGCAATGGCAAACAGCTGGCAAGCAGTAAAGTTTTCAATCAACAAATTTGATCCAGAAGACACATTCTCAAGACTAACTAGAAATTTTATTTTATCCCTTTCAAGATCCTGACAGTATCACTTGCTTGCAACTGTTTGAGCATATTCTTAAGAAAAATACTTGCAATACAAAAGATAAAATATAGTACAATTATCACGTGGCACTATCATCTCAACTACTGGCATTCCCCATATAAAACAAGTCAGGTATACTGACAAAAATTTAAAAAAGCAGTTTAAAGAAAGTTTAAGTAAATAAATCTCCAAATTCATGCCGATCAAGAAATGAGGTGATCCAAGGTGATTAAAATCAATAAAGCAAATACCTTAGCAAGCTTAGTATTTGTCAGAAATAGACAAATGGCCATAGCCATTTTATTTATGTAGAATATGCTTTTCATAAAGCCTGAGATAAACTCACCATTTCAACAAATAAATTACAAATTAAAGACATCAAGCACTTGTTTTAGACAAACTACACCTTTTCATACAGTAAGTATAAGAAATTTGTCAGAGAGTAGAAGTTGCCATACTTTTGCTGACTGTTCCTTAAATACATTCTGTTCCTCATTTTGCATAGTTTAGGCCCTATGTAGTTGCAAACAGATGTCATTACCACTTACGATCAGTAAAATGCCTGTTTACAACCATTAGCTCACTAACACACATAAAAAAAAAAGGAAAACATGAAAATGAGGAGCAGACAAGCCATGCAATCAAAAGAATGCTTTAAAGAAAACTGGACTTCATGTCTACTTGAACAAAGCCTGAGCACTACATAAAAAGGAAAAAAAATCCAACAAAACCTAGAAGACAGAAATAGTGTCAGCAGATGAGGGAAATGTAGTTATACTCAAGTTCTGGAATTGATTTAATTGCAGAACGTTATTATTTCTTTTTACAAAAGAAAAATACACCTACCAACTTGACACACATCTTACTGATTCATGTAAAAAAGAGTTCCATGTGAAAACAAGTGTTAGAACTATATTAGTAACTCAAAAAACAGTCAACAACTTCCATCCGTTACAACAATTAAAATTCACATTAGTGTTATTTTAAAAAATCTACACTTGTTAAGTGGTCATAGAATTTTTTAAATTTAATAACCTTAAATATCCTTGAGTACAACCCCTGCTGCTGTCTTTCAAACCATAAGAATTACAGGAATTTCACAAATTATTACTTTCTTGTAGTATCATTACTTTTTATTTTCTTGCTTAGAAAGTGAAATACTGAGTGCTTTAAAACACAACTGCAAATAAGGGTCACAGACTACATCAAAACCTGTTCCTCTGTGTCATGGAGGTTCTGCTATTGACTTCATAAGGACCAATATATGAACAGTATTATTCTTCATTTATTTTGAGGTTATTCTCCTACTCTTTTCTTCTAAAAGAGATCCCTAGAAAATGCCATGCTGTGATGCTTATTCCAAATAAAGTACCATAAAGGCATAATTTCTAATAAAACCCTCACAGTCTCTGTCCGCATGGTTATATAGACGTATTTCTTGGAAAACTAAATCCAACAAATCAAGTCTTAGATCTTAACTTACACCTCCAAATTGTCTACGCTTTTACACAAAAATATTCAGTAGACCACTGCTACCAAAACATACTTACCTATACAATTTGGGTCTATGATATCCTCAAAACATGCTCAATTTTTAAAGTATACCTATGAATTTTTTTCCATTTCAGAAATTCTAGGAACCTAGATGTAATTGATCAGATCAATTTAAAAGCAAAACGTTTCCTTATCATTAAACTCCAGTTCAAATGGAGTTTGGTATAATTTTCTGTTAAACTTAACATATCATTGAATAATTGAGAAATATTTTTTTAATTTTCCTAGCCTAAACATTTTGTTTATACAAATATCAAGAGAATGTTGAACATTAATTTTTTAGACATGAAAGTACACCTTCCCGAGACAGAAAGCTAGGTGAAATTTTTCTCTCTGGTCTTTTGGTTGCATGTCAATTTTATTTTATACTTCCAGACTTCTGTGCTCGAACTATCTTTGGTTAAGAGAAAAAAAAAAAAAAAAATTAAACACGAGTTATTTAGTGAAAAGATTTGGTTACTATGAGAACAAACAACTTCTGTATAAAAGCATGACTCTATGAACAAACCAGAGTTCAAAGATCTATGCATGAAAAAAGAACAGCATTTTTACAAGGGCATGTAGTGACAGGACAGAGAGAGACAATGACTTCAGACTGAAAGAGGGGAGATTTGAATGAGATATTATGATGAGACTCTTTACTCTGAGGGTGGGGAGGCACTGGAGCAGGTTGCCCACAGAAGCTGTGGGTGCCTCATCCCCAGCATCGTTCAAGGCCAGGTTGGATGAGGCTTTGAGGAACCTGGTCTCTGCCCATGGACACGGCGGGGGTGAAACTATACGATCTTTAGATTTCTTTCAAGATAGGCCTGTGATTCTATGAAATGCACTTCCATCAGATCATGAAGGACAGATGTGACATTTTCTTGGCTTTTCACTTTTTATATCTAAACTCTAATTTGTAATCTAAGAACTAAGGGAAGTATTACAAATAGTAAGGCCAAAATGGCAAATAATTTGGACTCTAATGGATCACTGACTTTAAAATCCTAACATTACAAGGGAAAAAAAGCAGAATAGTGAGTTTCAAGACCACATAAATCATTCAACATCCAAGGTCTGTATGAAGGTTGGAATCCAGTTTCACAGTAAAGATCAGAAATCTGTAATCCAAAAAAATTGCATTCTGAGAGGAAGCGTCAGGTTTTTCAAAAGCTTCTGCCTCAGAATTATCATTGTACATTTTTCATATTATGCACTGACATAATAACTCAACAGAGAATTCCATGAAGTTCACTTCCTAAAGTCTATTCTGAATCTTAGGTCTAAAAATAAAATTTCTATGAGACAATCGTTTCAGTGTACACATAATGGTGACCCTCTTCACAGTCTATCCCTCTAAATGCTAAATGCAGCAAATAAAATCTTTCTCTCAGGTTTAAGCATCTTAGATTAAAGACCAACTGTATTACAAGGTCTAGCTAAACAGTAATTTCCTCTTGCATATAGTAAAATCAGTTTACAGCACATGCTATTTTACAAAAGATTGGGCAAAATATGTATTCCAAATAAATATCAGAACTTGTACTTATGTTTTAAACAACAAATACAAACAAGAAAATATTTACTTCTATCAAGCAGATATCTCTACTCTTTCATGTCTTTTCACAGTAAGACTCCACTGATGGTTTTCTGGATGCATCAATCAAGCTGAAGCATAAGCACCATCTTTGTCACAAACCTGCAGCATACGGGGATTCACCCACTGTACTTACAGAAGGGAATCCAATAGCACTGTTGTCACTTATCAAAAGTAGTACAAACAATAGCAAAAAAATACAGCCATGCTCCATCATATTTCTATTCTGCATGACTTTTCTACACTGCCAAAAGAGAGCAGGTACCAAAGGAATGGATATCTAAGAGCTTCAGGACTAATTTCACAGACTAACGTGCAATGTCCTTATGTGTGCTAGTTCTCAGCTTTCTCAGCAAAAAGCAGTTTAAAAAATGTTCTAACACCAACTGCGCTGTACCAACAGTGTGGGCTAGGAGATGACAAAAAGAGCCTGAACAGTTCTTCTGTGAGTTAGATGCAAGCTCAACCCTGCTTCAAACTGGTAAGAAGGCACACTACAGCTTAGTAAAAGCTAAAATCTCAGCAACAGAGCAGAGTTTAGACATACAGCTCAGACCGGAGAACGGGTGTACAGGATTACCAGAATATCTGAGTTAGGAAAACAGTAATGGCACCCAACTAGATTACAACCTATACCTAAAAGTTTTCTTCAGTAAAAACTCCTGGAACCCAGTGCTATATGCCAAGCAAAGCCATGATGAATGAAAAGTTCAGGAGGAGTTTCCTGTTATTCCTGAGTTAGATAGCTGCAAAGCTAAGTCACAGGCACTTAGTGCTCACTCCAGCATCATTTGTAAACCCCTTTCTGCAGCTTGGGCATCCCACTGTCACAGCCTCATGTGTATTCACTGCAAGTACATCAAAGATGGGCAACAAGTCTTGAAGAGCAACTTACCCAGTCTGGACCTTGATGTCACGTGTCCCCCTGAGCTGACAAAATGTCCTAGAAGTCAGATGGTTTCCACCATGCATTCACCCTCACAACACTTATATTTGCACAACACTTATATTTGCCATCCTCCAAAATTCACATGATTTATATCATATGAAAAAGAACACTGATCATCTAATATAGAAGAACAGGGTGGTGAAAAAAGCATGCAATTCCTTTCTGAAGACCAAGTGGCCACTACACCAGAAAGATTTCCCAAACCCAGTATGAATGACTTATTTAATTCATCTGGAAGATTAGACCTGCCGGTATAAAATTCATGCTCCAAATTAGTGGAAAAAATATGCAATTACAAGATAAGAAAACTATTTTGAATTTGAAAAAAAACCTTACAAGAATCATCATTGAAAGTATAAAGACAAGGCTGGATTTCACTAAGTCTTTTGGTCAAACTAGCCACGATTTCCTCACGCATTTGTTGAACTGGCAAGTTTTTAGTAGCAAGTACACAATAAAACTGGGTATTTTTCTGTAAAACTGATCATAGCACAGCAAGCAAAAGTTGAAAACATCAGTCCTATTTGCTCTAATAGATTATAATTAATAAACATTAAAAACAGACTGTAACACTACAGAAGCTGAAGTAAACATGGATTAAAATATCTTTATACTCTTGGAACAAAGCTTTACAGCAGTGGTTTAGAAGTTTCAAGGGAGTATTATGGTTTTTTCTTCTTTTTTCTTAAGAGCTCTTACAGCATTTTCTCTGCCATTTTAGGTTTTAAAAAGCTTATTAACTAGTTACCAGACAATTCAACTAGACCAAATATACTAAAATTAAGACAGCCTTTTGTCAAAGATTTTAAATGATCTTAAGATATAGATAGATAGACACACAGATAATAGATATAGATATTACTCCATACTGGAAGTTACCAAGTAAGTTTAAAAAAGCACATTTTTCTGAGTTTTTACTGAGTCTCATGCTGGAAAGAAAAAATCATAAACCTTAATATGATGGTGAGGCTCGTCCAAAAAAAGCAACTTTGTTGTCTACTGAACTATTACACTATTATCACAAATAAAAATCAAACCTGTGCACTAATGGTGTAAACTAGGGACTGTGCTTGTTATGCATTATCATCTCTGTACATTAGAACCTCAATCATACTCAAACAAATTCACTAAAGTGTGGTTTTCAATCTGCTAACTATGCATTCCATAATAGCCTGTAATTATTAAAAACTGACAAGAAAGCTACGCCACCTGTGTTTATGTGAAGCCAGGTAATGAAAAAAACAACAACGCTGTCATCACCTCTCAATTCCTGATTGCATTATCAAAACTGTAGCCGAGTTTGGCATCTGGGTGTGACCTTGTTAACTGCTAGGGTAATTAAATTTATTCTATTGGGAAAAGGGATGATAAATTATTAGCAAGAAGATTTTGTTCACATTTTATTAAATTGGCCTGTCAAAGGGTCGGCCAAATTATCAAGGGCCTCATTTATTGGAGGCCAGCCATATTGCCACATCTGTTACAATTATTTATAATTTCAGCAGTTGAAAACCAACTGAGTTCGGCATCCGCCATGTAAAGTAATTTACAAATTATCTGATGAGGGAGTGTTTTAGCTTCTCCCTCATTTCTAGCCAGCAGAAAGCCGCGCTGTAATTACAGAACACGATTAGGTTCTTTGGGGAACTTATCTTGCACTCATAGCCATAGTAAGATGCAGCAAGAACATATGGAGGAGCTTGTGCTTCTACTCCCTGAAGCTCGTGACCCGCCTGCCGCTGAGCCCTTGAGTTGAATTTGAATGAGAGTGCCATGGCTAATGTTCTACACATGCACCATTTATGCCACAAAACAAATCGGATCACTGTTAATTATGAAGCAGCTATAATCAGGCCTTCACATCTGTGTAATGTGAAGCACAGTAGGCTGTATTCCAATAATGTATGACTACCTTTGGGTCGCAAATTGCGAGCCATATTGCCTCAGTAGTAGTTACTGAATTCAAAGTAAGTCCTTTGATAAAAGCCCATCACAAAGATATTTTTATCCTCTTTTTTTTTAAACACAAGCCTTTCTTTATCAGCTATTGACCAGAACAGTTAAAGCATATGGCACAAGTTCATTAATGAACAGTAGCACACAGCACTCTAATTTAATGAAACCACTTGAGCCATAAAAATCAGATTTAGTTAATTCCCCCCTTCCCATTTTTTTTCTTTTCTTCATCTAGCCTATACCCTGGACTCCAACATAATGTCATGGGTGATCTTGCTGTAAAATATAATTATTTTCTCGTACATTTATAAACAGAATTTATAATTTAAGAGCCAGTGCATTTTGCAACGTGGAATGAAGGGGGTATGGGTATGTGTGGGGATGAATATAAAGAAACTAGAAATTGGAAAGAAATGTCCAAGTAGTTTTTTCTTCATAACCCAAAATTTAACCTGATAACAATTAATAGTCCATATATAATTTTTATTTAAAAAATTGTCTGGCAGCTGTCGTCTTAACAGAAAAAATATTCTTTATTCAATGAAAAATCTTTCTCTGAGAAAGCAGCTAAACAAGCAGCACCCAGATGGCAAACCAGCTACAGTTTAATTAATCCACTAAAAGCCATTCAGTTTTCAGTAAGGGTAATGTAATTTTGAATAATTGTAGGAAAAAAAATCACTAAATGTTCTTAAGTTTTATTATAGCAGCATGAATAGTGCCACTGTAGAGTAGTTAAAGTTGAGTTGCTCTTTGCATTATAAACCCCACACTTTCAGTATCTTGGTTCTTTTGATGCTTGTACATTGGAAGTAGATAAATGGAATGTCAAACTAAACTAAATGAGAATGAAACTATTCTTCAAAAGTGCTTATTTCTTTTCTGCCTTTTTAGCACTCTAGGATAGAATGCAGATTACTTTTCAAAACTCATAGTACTTCCTAAAGCACGCTGCATTTCTTTCCTTTTTTAAAAAGTAATTTCAAAAGCTACACAAAATCACTATTCCTTGTTTTATAGACAGTACATGCCTGCATCCTGGCACACGTACAACATTGAAAGAGAAGTTCCAAATTGTCACAGTAAAACCAACCCAGATATAACTGAAATTGCATTTTATGATGATCAAGTGCTAGTAGTCTGTGATCCCAACAGCAACAATGACTTAACAGACTTCATTAGACATGTTATAATACCACACAGCTTTTCTGAGGCCAAGAACCACTCAGAAGGCAGTCCTTTGTATGTGTATTACCTCAGCATGTGTGCAGCTCAAAGACTTTACACACTTCTAGAAAAATAATTATACTTTAAAAGTACCTTTATTTTCTCCTTTGCGTCTTGTTTAAAGGACATATATACAAAACATTGTAAATACAGTTTCACAACACATTAGTATAAAAAAACACATTTGGAAAGTAAAAAATTATGACTGCTTCTCTGACTGAGAAACAAGCAGACTTGCACTGGTCTTTTTTAAAGTGTTTAGTTGTAAGCTATCATAATTAATTTTATATAAAAAAGTAACAAAATTAAAATTACATCATTAATATTGAAAATCCCATGAGTTGCAAATGTAAAGTTAAAAGTATACTTACCTATGTATTTCAAACACTAAAAATACTGTTACTTTTCTATCACAGATTTGAGCATGGAAAAAGTACAACTTTGCAAGCTATAATTTATACCTGTCAGTTTTATAAGAGTAATAATTTCAAAATAACAGACGGTTTGCAGCTAGGGGAACACAACCATTTGAAAAATGTTATTGGTATTTTCCATCATTAAATCCTAATTATTTACTCAGTGCATTGTGTCACATAAATTGGTCAATTTCAGTTCCATATTACTTTCTCCAAAGCCTGAGCCTTCAAGCAAGCAGTGATAAATCTTTTGCTTTCCTCAGTGTGCTTCAGTGTTACATAGCAATAAAATCCATGGTGATTTCATTTCATCCTGTCCACTACATATGTCTTTTTCTACAGTGTTTGTTAGTTGCTTTAAAAATTACATTTTGACACCTTTGTAATGATTTTAAATTACTTTTGAAATGCACTGAGTATTTCTAAAAACTGAACGACAATTTTGTCAAGTTTTGACCCACAGAGAGTGCAAGAATGAGAATTTTTTATTGTATATAAATTAAATTAATGAGTGTTCTAACAGTGAAACTCAAGTAACTGTAATGTAAAAAGCATTTTGCTAGGAATATGTTTCAGCAACTGAAATGATCAAAAATTGTAAAATGGAATTTACAGCACAACACTTACAATATGATATCTGCCTTTTTTTCATGCTGTACTACTACCAAGAGAGAAAATTAAGCTCAAACATGGACTTCAAATAGTCACATTGCAATAGTAAGTATATTGGACTAAATATAGAACTTCCAAAATAAATTAGAGATACCCTGTCAAGCTAAGTTCTTTTATCATTTATGTTTCAGGCAAAATCAGTATTTTGAAGGCTCTACTATGTAAGTCTAATAAACTGAAATCTCTGAAAAACTGATGTTTAAAAACCAGTAAGTCATGCTCTGAAAATACATCTCGATGGATTTTTGCACGGCAATAATGGCTGCAGTTTTGAAATATTTTCTTTATATATTTCTCATATGGATCTAACCTTTTATTTTAGTTTAAAAATCTGCGCTTTTTTGTCTAATCTTAAGTGACATATATGTGCAATCTATGTACTTCCATTGTTTTACTGGTATTTTCCATTCTGAATACTTAAAAAAACTTCATAATGAGAAATTATGATACGACTGTAGAAGTGCAAGCGAATTCTGTATTAGGTAGAATGCCACAGTTACAAACGGGAACTTTTACATACTTGTTAACTACTGTTCTATGATCAAGTGACATCTCTTTGGTGACATTTTCTTTGGTGTCTGCACACACAGAAAGTAGGAGTCAATGCAGAAATGACTGCTTCAATTCACTGAATGTATTTATATATTTATTATTCAGGTGGATAATCGTTATGGTGTACTAACTGAACAACTAAATGCACACATAGTAAGATGCAAATACAATTTTTTTTGTGAAGCAGATTGAAATTTTTTCTGTGGAGCAGATGGAAATTTTTCATCACAAAGATTACCAGAAAAGCCAAATAAAATTAAGCAAAAATTTATTCTCACCAAAACAAATGCCACATTGACTAGATTAAGAATACAGTATTTTAAAAAGGCATCTTCTACCTTTACTGGAAGAAAACAGAGATATTCTTGCAACAAAGCCAACACTAAAAACCTCATTTTTGCATGACTTAATGAATCTGAACAGTAAGAAAAGTCCAAACTCGGAAAAGAGTCATCTAACACGTGCATCACTGATGTATTATACTCCTAGCTACTCAGTATCTGAAGAAGATGCATTCCTGTGGCAAAAGACTGTTAGCATGTTCCACTGGCTGAACTTTCAGCAAGGCATTAATCTGAACATGCCCAAGAAATCAGTATTTCATAGCAGAAATAAAATTGCACTTAAACCAACTTCTCTTCTTAGGAAGGACTGATTAAAAAATTATAGTAGGAAAACTAATAGGTTCCACCAAGCAGGTTCCACATTGCTTTGGTGTCTTGTTAACCAAGCTTCTATTCTAAATCCGTTGTATTCTCATGTTGCAGTCAAGAGACAAATGGATGAGTTAAAAGGTTCCTCTTAATCAAGCTACATCTCAGAATTTCACAAACTACCAGAATTCTGGTTATCTAACAGGTCAAGAGAAGGTTATCACTGTTTTCTTCCCCTC